>REGL01000357.1:60492-72845 GCA_004194395.1 Aurelia aurita complex sp. Pacific | reverse complement strand
CCCCCCCCCTCGTGCCTCAGGACATCAAAATTTGCTGCCATTCATTAGGCAAAAGGCAACAACGCGCTCTTGTGACATTGTGGACCTTAGTTGACACCTGACTCTTGACCCTTTCAGCATGGAGAAACTTCTTTCACTGGAGGAAACTCTGCATGGCAAAGTGCGGTCATTGCATTGAGCAGCAATCTATGTGCGGAAATTGCCTTTGGGAAGTTGCAGCTTCATCTCCTTTCACAATTTGCTCTAATAGATCATCCAAAATAGGCGTTTGTGTTTCATGGGGTTGTCGCCTCTTCCATTTCTTTCTTTTTATGGACTTCAGCTTCGGTATCAACGAGATTCCTCCTTTTATCGACGAACTTTTCGAGAGGCTTTTTTAACAATCATTTCAAACCTTTTCAAACACAAGAGTGAAATCAACAGCACTTCATAGGCTTTTTCAAATTTTGCTCGGGGCCCCCTAGATTTAAGAATTCTAGGGGGCCCCTGGGCCCGGGCCCAGTGGGCCCATGGGTAAATGCGTCACTGTTTATGCCCATAAATTGAAGAGCCTTTCGATTTTCGATATGAAAGAATTGCTATCCTCGCCCCAGCCTCCTCAAACTTCATTGTTGATGTTGATGTTGTTGAACCGGCAGTCAATCAAAGCATCACGATTCAGAAAGATTCTCGTACCTTCTGGACATAATAGAAGGATTTGCTGATGCAAACAAAGTTCTTAAGTGGATTGCAAAGATTAAAGACAAAATTGCACTAGGCTTTCAATTGCTAAGAAGTATTATCTTAGCTGCAGAAGTCAAAGAATCCAATCTTCTGATTTAGGCCCAGCAAGCAGTCTACTTGGCCTCAACCAGTGAAACCAAGTTTTGACGCACGCAACCATGAATTCAGATCTAAATCTGGCAGATGAAGTTGACTTTATCAAGAACGATGTAAACTTTGCTGTAGAACACATTGATGTATCTGGAAAGTTACCAGAAAAAGATGGTAGAATCTATATTAATATTCAAACAAAGGAGCTGCAAAAGTTTTGTGTAGAGCTTTCAAGTGCAGGCTTCCAGGTATCAAACAGCAAGTCATACTCAATGTAATGGGGGTATAATTTGTGTTAATCTATGATGCAAAAAAGCAAAACAAATATAGATGGATGTGTTTGACCAGAAAAACCATGGTATATGCAGAGCTAAGACTACTGTTTATGTTGCATGTGCGAAGATGTTCTGCGCTCAATTTCAAATGCAACAAACAATAGCCAGGCACACATCTTCTGTGTGCACTTCTCAAATTTCTCAGTTTGGATGCAGCAGGCTGAGAAAAACTGATTTCTTTATGAATCGAGCATGTTGTGGCGCAGTGGTACAATCCTCTTCTGACTTTGAAGCCAGAACAATCAGGTTCGATCCCAGGTAGAGCCCCACCAATTGAGGATCATGACAAGGGGAGCGGGCTTGATTAGGTCTGCTCTATTTGTGCGATCCCAGCGCTTGGCGCTAAGAACCACAGCTTCACCTTTACACAAACGTAATGGGAAGGTTTCCAAAATACCCACCCCTCCCCCCCCCCAAAGCCTCAAACAAAATTTTGGCAAATAGGGTATAAAAAGATGTGATCAATGAAAGATATTAAGATAAAGTAATTATGCTTAATTTCAGGTCGTTGGATGCAACTTTGATTGTAACAATGTAGACACAGTTCCAGAAAACCTACAAAAGGCATATGAAACTGTATACTCATTGCTGTCCAACATCAGCGCAAGTTATGACAGGACATTCAGTGATGAATTNAAGGGGAGCGGGCTTGATTAGGTCTGCTCTATTTGTGCGATCCCAGCGCTTGGCGCTAAGAACCACAGCTTCACCTTTACACAAACGTAAGGGGAAGGTTTCCAAAATACCCACCCCTCCCCCCCCCCAAAGCCTCAAACAAAATTTTGGCAAATAGGGTATAAAAAGATGTGATCAATGAAAGATATTAAGATAAAGTAATTATGCTTAATTTCAGGTCGTTGGATGCAACTTTGATTGTAACAATGTAGACACAGTTCCAGAAAACCTACAAAAGGCATATGAAACTGTATACTCATTGCTGTCCAACATCAGCGCAAGTTATGACAGGACATTCAGTGATGAATTGGCAAGGAAACTGGGATATCTAGCTGACAGGGAATGAAGGCTAGATGTGGTAGAATCATCTACTGTAGAAACAATTCAGATATTGCAATTATGTTTTTCTCACATCTTTTTGCTACACAATTCCATACAGCATGATGCCTCTAAAGTACAACCAAAAACTTTGAAGTACAACACCAAAACCACTTTAATATAGAGTAAAGTGGTTTTAGGTCAAAGAACTATCATTATATTGCAGAACACTGCATGCTTGGTATCATTTAAAACATATTTGAGAGTGGAATTTAAATCTTTCAAGCATTATGAAGTTTTGTTGACTTAAAGGGGGCTCAGTCCGTTGGGAATTATTTGAAGTTCTTGTTTATCTTTCTTGCAAATAAATTTGGCATCCTATGAAACTGTGATGCCTTCTGATTAGGAATCTACGAGCAGAATACGGTAAAAGTTGTTCCTTGTTAAACAGTGAGCTCCAGAATAGCCTCTGGTTGAGGTTTGTTAAATTGTACCAAGAAAGTATAAGAAGCAAAAAACTGACCACAGTGCATTTGGTGACAGGCGACAGTCAAACTAGTCACTTTATGCAAGATCTACAGTAACTTCATATTACTGTTTGCGAAGACCTGCACATTCAAATGATGTATAGGAGGTTTCAAAAAT
Source organism: Aurelia aurita complex sp. Pacific (assembly GCA_004194395.1). Classification (NCBI taxonomy): domain Eukaryota; kingdom Metazoa; phylum Cnidaria; class Scyphozoa; order Semaeostomeae; family Ulmaridae; genus Aurelia; species Aurelia aurita complex sp. Pacific. Next base: position 70,059 of record REGL01000357.1, on the reverse strand, counting down.
TTGTGAAGCGAAAACCTTCCCAAGGGACTAAGCCCCCCCTTAAGTAAAAAACATTTTACAATGCTTGCAAGGATCAAGTTCTGCTTGCTAAGCTCTTTGAACCAAGAATTACCAGAAAGAATAAAAGAAAACCAAAATTATAATTTTTAGCTTTATTGGGGAGTTACGTGCACTGTCTATATAAGCCTTAAAAACGCTTCACAGCTCTTAACCAAAAACTGAAGAATTTCTTCTTAACTTTGAATTGGTCTCCAATTGCTTGTGGAAGATTTTTTTAGTGGCTACTGCAGTTCCTTGTAAGCAGTTTGCCATGAAAACAGAATAACACACTGGCAAGCACATTAGCACACTGAAAGCATTGCACAATGTGTTTTAATGCCTGCATTTCCTGCTATCCTTTATTCTTCCATTTATTCATTCATGCATGAATCGAGGGGCATTTCACTCTCAAAAAATCTCTTACACCTTTGGTAAAAATCCTTTGTCTTCAAGAAAAATCCTTAAAAATCTTCGATCTTGTTCTGAAAAAATCTCATACCCTATTCGAATGAGTGAAATGCCCCTCGCCATGAATACTGTATGTTCAGGTGTCTTCACTTTTTATAATTCTTAATCATACTACATATCTGTACAAACGAAATTCGTCCATCATCCCTATCCAATTTTAGATAATTAGGATGCAGATTTTTATGTGTAGATAGATTACAATACAAGTCACCATTATAACATGATGAATTGTTTCACTTTCTTTAAATGCTTTTACTGTTCACATCGCTATTTAAAGGGAAGTTTGAAATGAGACATATCGCTGTGTAGGAGCTCCAACGGTTTCAACTGTATTTGAATAATGGTGGCATTCGATCCTTATTGTGACGAGAAAAGAACGAAGGAATAGCAACATTATCAAGCTCTACTTGCAATCCCGTAGAAGAGAAGAACACATGATTTTTTATCATAATATAGGCCACATCAACGCTGGATTATTGCCCATGGTAATTATAGCTGCAGCTTCGAACCAAACGAAACACTTTCTCTTGCAACATGTTGATCTTTTATCTCGGAAACATATCTCAGAAACACTACATTTCACCACACACCACAGAGATATAAAACCTTTGAAGATTTAGATAATTTTAGCACCAAAAATGATAAATTTTCGTGCAGAATTAAACAACCTTTGGTGTCATGAATCGATCCACATTTTTTTTTTCAAACATGCACTAGCAGATATTACCAGGCGCACGAAATTGTTTCCCAACTAGCTTTTCAAACATTGTACTAGCGTTTTTCAAATGTTCAGCCATCCTGAATCCAGGTTCTTATGAACGAGTTTCTAAATGTATTACTTGTTTGGGAGACGAGATACGCTTTGTCCGAGGAAGGTTATGTGAACTTTCGTGCATTGGGTCAAAGCCCATGCGCAGTAGCGTTTTCGGGTTGGAGCTCTGACGGGCGCATGAGCTTTAACCCACTGCACAAGGGGGAAACATGGGAAACATAAGTTTCCTCGGACAAAGCGTATCTCGTCTCCCGAACAATTACTGCAAAATTGCACGGTTACAAGGAATTGAAATCCTTCATTTTCAATGAGTAGAAAAAACCAGGCTTACAGAGCCTGTGCAGGTCTTCGTTGAATTCACTGAGCAATCATGCGCTGATTATTGACTTGATTACTTGCAAAATCATTCAAGTTAGTCATGCAAGTGTTTATGTTTGGTAATGATTCGAAATTAAAGCCTCTTGAAGCCGCTCTATCTTAAATTTATGAAGATAAAGAAGAGAAGAAATTGATAAATGAAGAAAGAAAATAAAATGAATATATTCCGCCTGATACTGGCTTCAAGAAATTGAAATTGGAGAAGTAAGGTTGGTTGAGTAATATGCTTTGTTTTGATATATACATCTTTAGATATGAACTTCGCTTCGCTGGTAAATAGAGCAAACATTGTTCTCTTCGTCTAAAACGTCAATAACTTCTTCCTTCCACTTTTCTGCACAGTTTCGATTTAATCATGTGCCCTACCGATTTTCATAACTTTTTGCTCAACCGGCACCGCCTGAATTTATCAATAAATAGCGCCAAGAGGTTTCAAGACTGCATAGATGATTGCTTTTGTGGAATGGAAGCTGACACGAACCGTCAAATGAATTCATATATCCTTCGAAAATTTAGCAGAGACGTAGGAACTAGGGGGCACAAGATTTTGCAACAAACCAAAGAATGACTTTTTTGTATCAGGAGGTGCCCCTTTTCAAGACTGATAAGGACAGAATGTTGTCTGGTTTTGATATTATTTATTTTGCGATTTTGTTGTGTTTACTTCTCGTTTCGTTATGTAGCGAAGAAAATTTGACATCTTTCAGGATTTGCACTCTTTTCTTTTGTGTATCACATTCTTACTGTGAAAATACGACGCATATTATAGTGCACTTCTCATAAAAAAAGTGACCTTGCAATATCGTGTCCCTCCAAGTTTAAGATACTTCCTACGACATTGTATTTTTGGACGAGAAATTTTGCTGTGTCACTTTTCGGATCCTTGCTCAAAATGAGCCTAAAAGCCTAAGGAAGTACTCTGAAGAACCTAAGAAAGTACTCTCATGCAGTGATTCATCCTGCAGCGTAATGTTTTCGTTCAACAGAACTGTCTTAATGAATCAATCAAAGGATGTCACGTTGAAATGGCAAAGTATGAACCTGCTTCAAAATGTGAGGAGAGTCGCCAACTCTCTGTAATTCCAGGCTAAAGGAATCACGAGGTGTGGTCACATCGAGAGGAAGGACCAGGACGCTGCTTCGATAAGCTCAGCTTCTCAGCGTCCTTAAAATTACCTTCGGATGCTTGGTAGAAATGTATACACAAAAAAGTATGATGCTGTTTTACTGTAATGGGTATCGTATAAGAGGACAATGGTGACTTTTTTTGTTATATTGGTTAATGGAAATTGTAAATGTTTTTTACAAAACATGGACAAAGATTACACAAAACAAAGCTTTTTTCTAACCAATCAGGTATCTGACATTAATTCTCGTTCCAGTCAACAGAAGTATGGTACTGAGTATTAAAAGCAGTTTGCTATGAAAATCAAGATGTAATGTTGCTGATCGTGTCATGGGTCGCATAAAGAAGACAATAGTGATAATCCTGGTGATACTGGTTATTCTCACGATTGCTGTGGTTTTTTACATTGTTCGGCGTATACGACGGACGAGAGATAAGAAAACTAAACAGATGGAAGAGGAAGAAGAAGAAGAAATTGTGGATGAAGAAGTTATTGAAATGCAAAAGGAACTTGTAGAAAAAACGCCATTAGCTGTGTACAGTAATCAAGATTTAGACAGTGACAAAGATGAAATTGCATCAGCTTCTAAAACGGGTGAGTTTCTGTTTATCTATCTTACTTATTGAAGTGCAAAGGGAAGTTGTAGAGACACCATTAGCTGTGTACAGTAATCAAGATTTTGACATTTACAAAGATGAAATTACATCAGCTTCTAAAACGGGTGAGTTTTTGTAATTTCTATGGTTTCTGCTCATCTATCTTACTTATTGAAGTGCAAAGGGAAGTCGTAGAGACACCATTAGCTGTGTACAGTAATCAAGATTTTGACATTTATAATGCTGAAATTACATCAGCTTCTAAACGGGCGAGTTTCGTCTTATACCAGGTGAGTCAAAAAAAGGCCCGGTGTTTGAAAGGCTACTGCTCCCTGAATATATGGTCATCCCAATCCCAATTAAGGGACAGTGCAAAGTTTATTTTATAACATGGCCGGTGCAAAACGTAACGGGGCAACTACTTTTTTTTAGTTTGTACAGAACTGGGTCAACACATTTTACAAAGCAAATATGAACGGGGCAGTACCTTTTTATAAGCTCAAGATGAAGTTTGAAATATGAAATGGCTAATTTTGAGGCCAAAATTGTGGATCATGCAAGTTGAGAAATGCTTGGAAGGATGTGTATGAACATGACGCAAAATGTCCTTGTCAGTTACTTGCAAGAACGATTCATCAGTCATTTCTCTTCATCTTCAAAGTCGATTTCTTCGTTGACAAAGTCTTGTAAAGGCAAGAATTGATTATGTTATAGTCTTTGGCTAATTCATCGGTGGTACGATACAACATTTGTTGCTCATGAATACGGGGCAGATACATTTTTTTAATGCAGGGTGACGGGGCAGTTGGTTTTTTGGCAATAATTTCATACAGGGCGAGCAGATTTTTTTGCAAGAATTTTTGTTCTCCACCGGCCATGTAATATAATAAATTTTGCCCTGTCCCTAAGGAACTCCCAACTTTCCCCAGTTCGAAAGACATTTAAAAACACACATCAAGATCGGATTTTAAATTGAAACACGACTCCCTGGAAGAGCAGCAAATAGGCCCCACCCCAACAGTTTAGAGATTACCTTTTCTTTTTGTAGTTTATACTAAATTGTATTACAGATTGTAACTTTAAGTTGCATTATTTTCTGCCGAAGGGATTTTGTGTGTAAATATTTGAATATGAAATATGAATCATATAAAGGCTGCAAGATTTCCGCATTTTGAGGCACGATTAAATGCGTTCTGAGACGTAAATTACTTCAAAACTAAAATTTTAATCTATCAGGCAAAAGCTGATTTAGATTTGAGAATCTCGTGTCGTGCAATCGCCAATTTTGTAGACCCTAAATGAGGAAAATGCTGATGTAAAGGCTTGGTCTCGGAAGGAGAATTCCACGTTTGTCCCATGATTTACTTGCCATTGGCATTTCTGAACCAGACAATCGCATTGACTTTCACCTTCGATGGCATGTAAATCATTATGTACCTAGAATCGAACATGGAATTCTCATTTCCATACAACTCCCTCACTAGTATTTTTCTAATTCCTAGGTCTAAATGATTAGTTATTTCACAAAACAAAATTTGTCAAAATTTTCACTCTTTGACTGATAGATTAATGGCGTATTCTTTTGGGCATTTTATTATCAATTTATTTCTCGTTGGATTGAAACACATGATAGCTAAATAAAAATGATAGCTAATTAATTCCAACGTTAAAAACCTATACACAATATTTCATAAGAAAATAGTGGGTATCTGAAACCTGCGAAGTCTTCTGAAAACGGTAGCCTTCGCAAAGAAAAATGCCAGTTACCAAAAGAATGCGCATTCTGACTACGGTAGAGTTGGCAGACTTCGCTGAGAAAAATGCCAAAAGAATACACATTCTGAAAACGGTAGAGTTGGCAGACTTCGCAGAGAAAAATCCCAAAAGAATGAGAATTCTAAAGTTTAAGAGTTCGAATGTTGTGTTCGGCCAAAGAGTGAAAATGCCCAGAAGAATACGCCCTAAAATTTAGTCGTAAATACCTGCCATGTATTTTTCATTCCACAGCTCACCAAACGTTGTAACTTTTATATGACTCACTTAATATTTTTCATGCACTTTTTCAGTAGTTCCCCCAGCTTTAAACTACGATCAATCAACGTTATGGCAAAAATACCAAAAGCTGAAAACTGAAGAGGAGGAAAAGTATTGTGATCTCAGTTATGGCAGGATCAAGGTCGAGTTTTATCACCAATCCTATGTTCAAACCTTTAAAATGAGGATTATCAATGCTCGTGGACTCAAATGCAACGATCCACGAAGAGAACTGAACTCGCGTGTAAAGGTATTGTTGATATCACCATTGAAAACGCGACACATTCCACGAAGGACAAATGTCGTTGAGAACTCCAATAACCCTGATTACGATCAAGTACTTGAAATAAAACTGACACGAAAGACAACGCGTGATTCAACAGTTGAAGTTAGCATGTGGAGTATTGATGAATTTTATAAAGAAAGTTTGATGGGAGGTTTCAGGATTAATTTGAAATCATATGACGTTGCACAGAGGAATACTATTGAAGAGGAAATTCAAGTTGATTTTGAGGTCAGTGCATTCTTTTGTATCTTCAAATGTGTAATTTCTACACAGTGTCTTAAGAAAATGTCTGCCCATCTTTGCAGCCCTTTCTGATAAGCTTCTCTTGGGTTGCTTCCTAGTTTTCTTGATTTAAAAAGTGAACCTGTGACTCAATTGTTGATGCCTCGATGGTTGATGTTTAAATATTTCCTTTTCTCAGTGAGATGTACCCAAAGAACATCAGGCTTGCCTATTACGCTAAACTTTAACGTTGTGTGTACCTAGTTGTACTTTTTTATGAGTGCTGTGGCACAGCAGTGTAATCCTCTGACTTGTCAGCCTAAAGGTTCCAGCGGATAGCGTTTGAGTCCCATCACTTGAGCGTAATGACAAGGGGTCGCGGACTCGATAGGTCTTCTTTACTTCTGCGATCACAGCGCTTGCGCTAAAAACGAGGTAAAAAACTGCCACTTCGCCTCCACCTTCACGAGTATCGGATATTGGCTCCGCTAAAACCTTAAACTTGAAAGAGTTCATATTGCATTTGCATTTCAAATTGATACGAAATGGCAGAGTTCTCTGTCGAAGAAGGCGAGATTCATCAACAAAACATTGAAAAAATGGCTTCAGAGATTTGTAAACATGTATACCTGTAAAAAAAACCTCGACAATTGGTAGGCCTATTTCAGTCAAACGTTATGTCAGATTCTGTAGAAATTAATGCAAGTAACGGCAATATTGCACGAATTATACTTACAAATGTCTTGTTCAATGTCTCGTTCAATGTCTTATTCAATCCATAGGAGCATGAAAACCCAGGTCATATCATGGTATCTCTTGGCTACAACAGAGAAGAAGAAAAACTCATTGTAATTGTTATGAGAGGGAAAATGTTGAAATGTTCTGCACATGAAGATACTTTGCTTCAAGAAACTATAAGTAAGTACTAATTTGCACTTTTGGTTATGTTGCTCACGTGTGACATTGCCTTGATGAAACAGATATGAAAAAAATTTGGTAAGAATGATAAAGTAGTGCCACATCTCCAAAATAAGCGTGCATGTGCTCCTTTTCTCTTCTTTGATACAAATAGTACTTGGGATGGAGTGTAATGCAACAACCTATTCCTCAAGAAAAAAGTCATTTCAAGAACAATAGAAGCATTTCAAGGTATAGTTCTTTAAAGAAATAAAAATTACAGGTCAAAGTTAAATTTTTTTTTGCAAAATTCCTGTGATATCAAATCATGACTAGGCCCTTTTTCAAAACCTCTGGTTTCGGGTGCACTCCAAATTTTGACCTTGTGAACTCGTATCTCCGGTGTTTGGTGGACGATTTTGAAATGCAAGGTATGTGCATTTAAGTTGAAGATCAACAACTTTAGCTTTGAACTCAAAAAGCCCTGGTATTTTATCGTTTTGTTCCCTTGTGCAGTCAAAAGTGAGTACTTTTTAGCCATCCGATACGGAGTCATCATTAGGGATAAGAAGTCTTATGATCCCTAATTACAGCTGTTTGAATATACATTACCATCTTTTCTCGACAGATCCATACATAAAGGTGTATCTTTACAACAACAGAAAACGAATCAAGAAAGAAAAAACAGAAACAAAACGAGACCAAATAAATCCGGTTTATAACCAAGTGATGGAATTTCTGGTGCCTCAAAGCACGATCGAATCAACGAACTTAGTTTTTGTCGTTATGCATAAAGATGTACGGACAGATTCAAAAGAAAATATTGGTAGAATTATCATAGGTGCTAATTCGAGTGGACGGTGTTGGGAACATTGGAAGAAAGCGTTGTCAGCTGATGGGAAATTGATTGCACAATGGCATCAATTATGGCATTAAAATTTGTGAAATAAGGTACTGAAACTTCTACTTCGAAATTTACAGCAAAAGGATGCTTTATGAAAAAGTAGATAAAGAATACGATACTGGGTTGTCTTATACCCCAATCACACTGACACATTAAACCAGCTTAAACTAAACGAGGTTATCAAATGTTGCATCCTAATTGGTCAATCCAACAAGTCGAATGCATTTGATTGGTTTAAGTTTAGCAAGGTTTAGATCAAGCTGGTTTAACTGAGTCAGTGTGAAAAGGGTATAACTATTCAGAAAGAGAGCAACAAAGGGACCTTTAAATGCTTTGACTCGTGGAGACTCGTGAACAATGGGGCATAGGGCTCAAAATGTTTAGAAAGATGGATGTAAAATTCGATCACATTTTTCTTTGAATTAAAGTGCTTGAAAGGAACTTAAGGTACTTTGCTGTAAATCTACCATGCAATTTTTTTGATATCTTGATTAGTTTCAAAATAGCAGCATTTATTGTTTCAGAGGATTGACTTCATAAAATGTCTACATGCGAAGCCAGAAGAGCTACAGTTTATTGTTGCCACCATATTGTAGATCTTCATAAACTAGGATTTTCTTGGGGATTTTATCATTTTTCCGCTATTGATTTAAGGTCTACGATCTAAGAATTCATTTTTCCAAATTTTTTTCCACGAATCCTTTCCAACTTTTTTTTCAATGCCGCCATTTTGAAAAAAATCTAGATCGAAAATAATGTCCACAGTAGATTTACAGCAAAGTACTGTAAGTTCCTTTCAAGTCATTCAATTAAAAGGAATTTGCAATTCAATTTTACATGTTTTACTTATTGGACAGTCCTCGCAAGCTCGGTCTGTACTTTATATTTTTCCGGTACAACACAAAACCAGTTAGTATGCGCAAAGTACAAATCTCGTACAAATTTGCCAAAAATCCTTTTTTTCAACAAAGATCCGTAAAAAGCCCTAAAATTCCTGTTGTTTTAAAGATCTCATAGGCCTTTTTGGAAGAGTGATTCACCCCTCGCTATGTTTGAGCCTCAACAGTAAACCATCAAAATGTGCAATAAAAAAATGAGCAAACATTGTTTCTATTGACAAAATCAAATAACAGACCACAGATTCCCAGATGTATGAACTACGTCACACTAGAATGTGAGCACCAATGCAATTTTGAAATATTTGAGACTATCTAACTACTTTTAAGTTATTTTCTTAATCCTGCATCTGATCAAGACTAGAATTTATCGTCCATATACAAATATCTTCCTGCAATTAGCTTTGGGATTTGTAGGACTATATTGTCACTGAAAGGTTGAGACGAGAACAAAATAACATTAGGATACACTCTTTTTTGATAAGAATAATGTTTATAAGAATATTCAGGTTCAGAATAAACCAACTTTTAAGAATATTATAAAAATATTGCAAGCCTCAGCTGGCATATTTGTGTCTCATTTTTTAGCAGTTGCCTGTTTTGCGATGTTCATGACAGAGAATCGCATGACTGACATAAATACTTTAAGAATATATTCAGGCTCAGAACGAACATTTCTTGAGAATATCGAGGCTGGACAAAATTTATAGTATTCTTATGAAAAAAGTGCAGCTAGTTAATTAACAAGACTGTTCATTCAAGTATAATGCTAAAGCACGAGATCAATGGATAAGTAATTGAACAACGTAACACCCTGTAATTATATTTGGAAACTGGTGTTTGCTACAAATTACGGGGGGGGGGGGGAATAGCTTACGGTTTTTCTAGGCAAGTTTCAGATCTGCGAATTGGAGAAAACTTGCAAGAATCCGAATTCACACCACTTTG
>REGL01000357.1:0-10998 GCA_004194395.1 Aurelia aurita complex sp. Pacific | reverse complement strand
ATTCCAAAGACAGATTTTGCAGGGGGGCGAATTATCGAAAGGAGCTTTTTTTTAAAAACAGCAATAGAAGGTGCAAGTCTCAATTCAGGCTCAAGCTTATTCCATTCAGATAAACAACCCAGCATCTTACCCAACATTTCGCCCAACATTATCTTAGCTGAAATGTTGGATCGTTTTGACCACCATGTTGGGTCACCCAACATCGTCACTTTCGATGTTGGGTGAAATTTGACAGAGATCAAAAATGTTGGGTAAGGCGCCCAACAATTCCTTTGTTCTGGGATGTTGGGTCAATTGTTGGGTCAATTGTTGGGTCGTTTGACCACCTTATCCAACATTGTTGGCCATGCGCATGCGTAGTAGACTATGCGTAAAGGGCCTCAAAGTCACTGTTTATCCTCGAACAGTAACTGCCATGCAGAAAAATGTTTAGTTCTGACTTAGTTCATTTGAGATTATGGCAAAGAAGATGATGGAAAAAGGAGCATTTGATTTCGTAGAAGTAAACTGTTAATTTCGTGGAAGAAAATGTTGGGTCAAATGTTGGGTCAATTGTTGGATCGTTTGACCGTTTGACCACTGATGTTGGGAGGCCTGCCAATGTTGGGTTGAATTTTGGATGAAATGTTGGTTGAGATGTTGGGTGAGATGTTGGGTCGTTCGACCGGAGCTTTAGTTGGAGAAGAGAAACCATGCGTTTGTGATATACGCGGGAACAGATTTCGTTCCAGAAACAATTTCACTGAACATGAGCGAACTCTTTTGTGATGCATATGCGGAAAATTAATTAGTCCAAGGAGATATCGAAAGACAAAAGCAAGTTGTTACTGGAGAGAAACTGTACATTTGAGTTAAATGTGGGCTCCAAGTCTATTTTGTCCTCTGTAATAAGTCTATCTGAAAGTTTAGTGACGAAATTTTTTGTTGACGAAATAGACTTGGGGCAAGTCTACATGTGGGCCTTTGTAGGAAAGGGTTTAGGGAGCGGTCGTTGAATATCTGCTAGGGTGGTCCGGAGGGAAAATCAGAATTTTTTCAATAAATTTGGTGGCCCAGCCTGAAAATAATTTCTCATGGCCCATTCTTTGGTCGTGGGCTGTAACAAAGAGGTTTCGCTTACAAATAAAACTGGAAATAACTATAATTTATCAACTGCATGCAGTAAATGTGAAAAGAATACTACAATAAAGAGAATTATGCCTGGTAAAGCCGGCCAAAAGAATTCGTGAATGAAGTTTTGCTACTCTCTTATGCATGTAAACCAGAGTTTTACGATCGTAAAAGTCACACTCAGATGAGAACGTAGGTTTGAAAGGGCTCAGTGTGCCATAATTTGTCTGTTTCTTTGCGTCTGCCTCCTCCATAGTTTATGATTTTCATAAGTTCGTGTATTTATTGTGGGTCACCGCCACCGTTTTCTTCTTCTACGCATTTTGGCCACATTTTGGCATGAAAGATAAAGACGCTGCGGAGTAGCATGGCAACGCAGCTACAATCGCCTTCACATTGTGTGTGTGTGTGACAAAAGGAGGAGGACATTGTCTGAACATAGTCATGAAGTCATGAAACTGCTGAAGAAAGCAACGAAGACAACATAGCTACCCTGGAAGGTTAGAATGTACTTTGGGCCTCTTAAGGGAAGTGAGGAAAACTTCCCCTCATCTGGTAACGTACGTTAATCCTGCACTGGCGCCTAAATAAAACTGGCCTAACCAGGCCTCTAAAGAAGCCATAGGCCTGCCAGTCTGCAGAGTATGGCACTTTTCGACGAGATCTCCGGTGTGCAACGAGAAATTTCTTTTGTTCTCTATTGTCTAATTTGAATAGCCTATTGAAAATCTCCGGTGTGCAAGTGCCATACTCTGCACACACCTGGGCCTAGGCCTGCAAATAAGATGGCGTGGAAGCACGCCAAGATTGCTGGAAACACCCTTCTTTAGATAAAGCCACCCAGAATGGAAGAATAGAAGGACCAAGTTCATGTGCTCTCTTTTCGTTTGTCTGTGTGTTGTTGCCATTTTCATGGTGTTGTCTCCATTTTCATGAACCATGAAAATGGTGACAGACAACAAACAAAGGCAGGCCAACATAGTCTTAAGTAATAGATGGCACAAGGAAGGCATGATGGTTGAATAAGAGCCTTTAACATTGAATTTAATGAAAAAAATTATACGATCACAGAAGAACTCAATTTTCCTTATTGCTTTCATACCTGGTATTTAATTCCAACTTCATTTCATAAGTGCCATCATGGACATGGGGAGTGTAAGAGCTATCATTGGAATATATCACTAATTAGGTACCAATGATAATAGCCTTACACCCAAATGTATTCAAGGTGATGTCTTGGAAGGTGATGAGTTTGTAGTGAGCCCAATTTTGCTATACTTCGAGATGGAAAATATTTCCACTTTCACTGTGCACAGGAAATCTGAAGTAGTACGAGTTTTGACCGGTCTCAATCAAGAAGAAAAATATTTTTCATGCCCTGACGGTTCATCCGTACATATATGCATACATAAATTTATTTGATAATGCAGGTCTGGCTAGGGAAACTCGGAAGAGCTGATGTTGACCTTGAACTGCAAATACTAAAAGAAGCATAATTTGGTCTTAGAATTACATGCAATATAAAGTAGTCCTAATGTTAATAATAAATAAAATCCTTGTCTTTATTGGTTCCTATTGATGCTTCCTTGCAATAACTGATATTGTCTAATTTACAATTTTTTAATTTTCTTGAAAAAGTGTCTCTGTTATGACATGATTTTGCTTCCTGTTGATAAAAGATTCCATGTTAATGGTCCTTCATATCTAAGACTATTTCTTCCTTGTTCAGTTCTTGGTCTTACAAGATTGTGTTTATTGCATCCTCTCTGTGTGTGCTGCTTTTGAAACATTTCTGTAAGCGCTTCAGGGGCATTTTCATAGTATACTTCATGCATTACTAATGTTAAACGACGCTTGTATAATTTATATAGCTAAGAGAATTCCAATTAGCTGTGGATAAGGGATCCCTTCCAGCAGGAATGCTGTAAATTAGTCTAGCTGCTCTTTCATGGATCTTCTCTAATTCATTGAATGTTGCTTTTGAGCATGTTCCCCAGACAGAAATAGCATATACAACACAGGCAATCACCGGCTTGTAGTATACAGCACTTCCCAACACTTTTCTTGGCAGAAAATTTAATCTCTTTAGTTGAGCAACTTTAGCACTGAGCCCCTTTGCAACATTTTTAACTTATTCGTTCCATTTCAGTCTATTATCAATATTTATCCCACGACACCATGTTTCTGTTACAAACTCAATTGTGTCATTCCCAAGAGATAATTTTTGCCAATGAAAGGCTTAGCAGATATGATCATGGCCTGCGTCTTTTCCGTGTTCATGGTTAGCTTGTTTCGCTTGTTTCGCACACACCATTCATTGAGCTCTTTTGTTATTGTGTTCAAATGATCAAGTACTTTTTCCCCACACAGTATGCAGTCGTATCATCAGCATACAGTACATTTTTAACTCTCCTTCTTTTATGCATTCTGCCAGATCGTTTATGAAAATTTTAAACAGTTTGGGACCAAGGAGAGACCCTTGTGGTACTCCATACGTAATAACTACCAGCCTCTGATCTTGACCCATTTATCTCTGTAAATTGATGTCTGTCAGTGAGGTTATCCTCCATGATTTCGTAGCCACTTCCACTTATCCCAAGCCATTGTAGCTTTTCAAGTAAGATATGGTGGTCAATCGAATCAAAAGCTTTTCTAAAATCTATGAATAATGCGCCAAAAATTTCACCTCTGTCAATGATATGCTTCTATGTCTCTGTAAGAAGCAAAGGAGGGTCTAACGTACCGCTGGGTGTAACCGACCGCTGGGTATAAAGTGGCATTAAGTGCTCATTTTAACACAATGCTTTGCAGCANTCTGTCAGTGAGGTTATCCTCCATGATTTCGTAGCCACGTCCACTTATCCCAAGCCATTGTAGCTTTTCAAGTAAGATATGGTGGTCAATCGAATCAAAAGCTTTTCTAAAATCTATGAATAATGCGCCAAAAATTTCACCTCTGTCAATGATATGCTTCTATGTCTCTGTAAGAAGCAAAGGAGGGTCTAACGTACCGCTGGGTGTAACCGACCGCTGGGTATAAAGTGGCATTAAGTGCTCATTTTAACACAATGCTTTGCAGCAAAACAGCAACGCGTCTTTGATGATTACAACAGATCCCGACACGGAAGAAGATTTTAAAGAGCTATTTGAAACCATGTCTTGAGTTTTAAGGGGTACAGTACTGTATATGCCCATGAATAACTGATCTGTTGTTTTATTGTAAGTCATTAGTTATTTGTAAGTTTTTAGCATGGCCTCCTGTAAATCAATTATTATTATTGAGGGGCTACCATGGGTAAAAAAGATAAAATCAAATCATGTTAAATTTTATAATTTTAGGGCGGTTTGGGTGGTTATGATATGGTCGTATTGGTCAATGAACTGAACTGAAATAGGTTGTTTTGGATCATTCTGGGTAGTTGTAGTTAGTTCATTCCCTGTTTTAGAAAGTACATTTTGGCTGGAGATTCGCCTGTGGGTCTTTTATGGTCAGCCTGGTGTGCAATTTCTCATCAACTATCAGGGCTGGATGATTTTCTGACCATTTTTTCCATTTTTCTTTTCATGATAGCCTGGGCAGCGACTGGAAAGTTGTAAAAGATCGTCATAAGAACTCTCACGCTCAGTTACACAGCAACAAACAACATCTGAAAAGATTGTGACACAAGTACGGTATGATTTCAATACAGAAAGAAAAGACTTTCGACTCTGGTGGTGATAATAGTACTGAGAGGGCAGTTATCTGCAATGGAACTGATTTGAAAATTGAGATTGAAGAGGAAGCAAGCTTTTCTGAAGTATTTGCAGAAGAAGAAGCTGATGCTAGATATTTCACAGGGGATCTGACAACTTTCGTTTGTGATATATGTGGTCAAGGATTCAGTGGAAGTAGCAGTCTTGATGCACATAAACAAGACATTCATATTGGAAAGAGGTCTTACTTTTGGGATGTATGTGTACTAGGATTTGATCTGGAGGATGACTTTGAAAGGCATGTTCAACAAATCCATTCTGGGGTGAAACCTTACCAATGCAGCATAGTTGGAATGGGAGATGAAAGCAATGATGCTGAGAATTCAATTATTTGCTGTGAAGATATTGTTAAGATTAAAGAGGAAAGGAAATCTTGCGAAATACATGGAGAAAAATTTAGTGATAGTAGCAGTCTGAATGGGCCCATTGCTGGATACAATACGCAAAGTCTTACTGAAAGAAATCAGGATCATGCTGCAGATTTTAGCGAGAGAGGAGAACTTGATCAACATCAGCAGGGTGATACCGGGGGAAAATCTTACCATTGTGATGTTTGTGGAAAAATGTTTAAACGGAGCTCTGATCTCATTGCGCATGGGCGAATTCATACTGGTGAAAAACCTTATATTTGTGAAGTATGTGGAAAAGAATTTAATCAAAAAGGCAATCTCAATGCACACAGACGAATTCACACTGGTGAAAAACGATACATTTGTGATACGTGTGGAAAGAAATTTACTTGTAGACACCATTTCACTAGACACAAAGGAATTCATTCTGGGGAGAAGCCATTCGTTTGTGATGTATGTGGAGAAAGATTTACCGGAAGTCAAAATCTCAATGCACANACACAGCAACAAACAACATCTGAAAAGATTGTGACACAAGTACGGTATGATTTCAATACAGAAAGAAAAGACTTTCGACTCTGGTGGTGATAATAGTACTGAGAGGGTAGTTATCTGCAATGGAACTGATTTGAAAATTGAGATTGAAGAGGAAGCAAGCTTTTCTGAAGTATTTGCAGAAGAAGAAGCTGATGCTAGATATTTCACAGGGGATCTGACAACTTTCGTTTGTGATATATGTGGTCAAGGATTCAGTGGAAGTAGCAGTCTTGATGCACATAAACAAGACATTCATATTGGAAAGAGGTCTTACTTTTGTGATGTATGTGTACTAGGATTTGATCTGGAGGATGACTTTGAAAGGCATGTTCAACAAATCCATTCTGGGGTGAAACCTTACCAATGCAGCATAGTTGGAATGGGAGATGAAAGCAATGATGCTGAGAATTCAATTATTTGCTGTGAAAATATTGTTAAGATTAAAGAGGAAAGGAAATCTTGTGAAATACATGGAGAAAAATTTAGTGATAGTAGCAGTCTGAATGGGCCCATTGCTGGATACAATATGCAAAGTCTTACTGAAAGAAATCAGGATCATGCTGCAGAGTTTAGCGAGAGAGGAGAACTTGATCAACATCAGCAGGGTGATACCGGGGAAAAATCTTACCATTGTGTTGTTTGTGGAAAAATGTTTAAACGGAGCTCTGATCTCATTGCGCATGGGCGAATTCATACTGGTGAAAAACCTTATATTTGTGAAGTATGTGGAAAAGAATTTAATCAAAAAGGCAATCTCAATGCACACAGACGAATTCACACTGGTGAAAAACGATACATTTGTGATACGTGTGGAAAGAAATTTACTTGTAGACACCATTTCACTAGACACAAAGGAATTCATTCTGGGGAGAAGCCATTCGTTTGTGATGTATGTGGAGAAAGATTTACCGGAAGTCAAAATCTCAATGCACATAAACGTAGTCACACTGGTGAAAAGCCATACATCTGTGATGCATGTGGAAAAGCATTTACTCGAAGCAGCAGCTTGATTATACATAAAAGAGTCCACACTGGAGAGAAGCCGTACATTTGTGATGAATGTGGAAAAGGATTTAATGATCATGGAAATCTCGAGAAACATAAGCGAATTCACTCTGGTAAAAAACCATACATTTGTGACACATGTGGAAAAAGATTTACTTGCATGCACCATTTCACTAGACACAAAGGAATTCATTCTGGGGAGAAATCGTTCATTTGTGATACATGTGGAAAAAGATTCATTGCAAGTGAATATCTCAACAGACACAAACAAATTCATACAAGGGAGAAAGCATACATTTGTGATGTATGTGGAAAAGCACTTACTCGAAGCAGCAGCTTAATCATACATAAACGAGTCCATACTGGAGAGAAACTGTTCATTTGTGATGTATGTGGAAAGGGATTTAATCTCAAAGGGAATCTTGAAAAACATAAACGAATTCATACTGGGGAGAAACGATACATTTGTGATACATGTGGGAAAAGATTTAATTGCAGGCACCATTTCACAAGACACAAAAGAATTCATTCTGGGGAAAAACCGTTCATTTGTGATACATGTGGAGAAAGATTTAGTACAAGTGAATATCTGTGTGAACATAAACGCATTCATACAGGAGAGAAACCATACATTTGTGATGCATGCGGAAAAGCATTTAGTCGAAGTTGCTACTTGATTACACATAAACGAGTTCATACTGGAGAGAGACCGTACGTTTGTGACACATGTGGAAAGGGATTTAGTGTCAATGGAAATCTAGAGAAGCATAAACGAATTCATACTGGGGAGAAACCATACGTTTGTGATGTATGTGGAAAAAGATTTAATTGCAGGCACCATTTCACTAGACACAAAGGAATGCATTCCGGAGAGAAACCGTATATTTGTGATGTGTGCGGAGAAGGGTTCAATGCAAGCGAATATCTCAAGAAACATAGTCAAATTCATACAGGAGAGAAACCATACCTTTGCGATATATGTGGAAAAGCATTTAGTCGAAGTAGCTCTGTGGTTAAACACAAGCGGATTCATACTGGAGAAAAGCCATTCATTTGTGATGTTTGTGGAAAGAGATTTAATGATAATGGAAATCTAGAGAAGCATAAACGAATTCATACTGGGGAGAAGCGATACAATTGTGATACATGTGGAAAAAGATTTAATTGCAGGCACCATTTCACTAGACACAAAGGAATTCATTCTACGGAGAAAGCGTAAATTCTTTATATGCAGTGTGGACGACTATTTAACGCAAGTGGAGATTTTAAAAAACAGAACATCAACTAATTCTAATTTATATCGGAGGGACACAATAAATAAATAGTGATATATTAATTTACTCAAGGTGGCAGTTTCGTTAGACATTAACGAGTCCATACTCAAGGACAGCCGTATGTTTGTGATGAAGTATGCACGGAAATTGATTGAGTCACAGTACTTTCAATAAACACAAATATATCGATACTGGATAGAAGTCTTATATGTGTGATATGTGTGGACAAGGATTTTGTGATCTTATTAGATATCGTTAGAAGAGAAACAAGAGATAAGTAATGTATGTGGAATATGTTTTTTAGCAATCGGATGATATTGTTACTCTGTACATTTGGGATATATGTGGAAAAGGATCTCGTTACAAAAACAATCTAACTGCACAAAAGCGAAACTCATACCAGAGAGAAACCAGACAGGAGTAGCAAAGTTTGTTTTTGATCGTCTCTCAGTAGCTACTTTTTGTCCCAGTTGGCGGTTAAAGTCTGAATCTCCTCCCATGCTGTTTTTAAGCTTATGATTAGGTCCATAACAACTTTTCCAAAACAAATAACATGGATGAACATCTTTGGTGAAGACTTTCAGAGGGCCTACACAAGGCACCCTTCAAATAGGAAATAAGATCCTATTTCAGCATGGCTCCCCAAAAAAGTAGGTTCTCGTATGCGGGGATTTACTATATTGTAGGCTCAGTCATGAGGTCAACGCGTTTAACACATTAAAAAAGACAGTATTTGCAGGCCTGCAGTCTGCTAGCCACCCGTCAGATTCATTAAAACTACTAAACCTTTGTGTTATTTTCCTTTATTTACTTTAAAATAAGATAGTTGCTGCCGAAGGCAGAATTACTATTCTCCTTCAATCAGTGAGCAAAATTAGCCTGCCTGTCTGCCGCCTGCCTATGTAGACGGGCCAGCTCACGGCTGTGGGCTCGCGGCTTGTGAGCATTTATCCAACAAACAACAACAAAAATTCCTCAACAAAAGATAACGAGTTCTTCCTGCCTACTTAACTACCTAACTACGTCAATGCACGACAAAGGCTTTTTTTCTGAAAATGCAGAACTCAATATTACGGACCACAGAACCATGGACTACAGAACTACGGAACCAAGAGCCTTGGACTCAGGAACTAGAAACCGACGGAGGAGAGTAACTCAATATTCTAAATCATTTACCTTTTGAACCATTACCCAACTGTAAATTCAAACATAATACACGTTTCCTTAGCGATAATCATTAAATTAATTTCTATAAAATTGACCTCGCTACAGTCGCATTTGGTACAAATACTAATCGGCAGCACTCGCTGATTGATGTTATATCTAGTCTTATAAGCTGTGTATTTGGTGGCAAGGAATATTCATGTAGGGGTCAGAATTTCTTATCTTCAAAGTATCACCAAAACACTAGACACGGTTGGTATTTGATCAATGGTTTTTAGGCCTTTTTGCATTTTTACTTTAATCTGTTTTTTTCAGCGACACATACAAATTTTAACAGATACAATCGAATCGCAGGTTTTGATTGATGTTATATCTAGTCTTATAAGATTGTATTTTATATAATTGTTAGTATCATTCGCAGTGGGAACTCGATGACGTCATNAAACAACAACAAAAATTCTCCAACAAAAGATAACGAGTTCTTCCTGCCTACTTAACTACCTAACTACGTCAATGCACGACAAAGGCTTTTTTTCTGAAAATGCAGAACTCAATATTACGGACCACAGAACCATGGACTACAGAACTACGGAACCAAGAGCCTTGGACTCAGGAACTAGAAACCGACGGAGGAGAGTAACTCAATATTCTAAATCATTTACCTTTTGAACCATTACCCAACTGTAAATTCAAACATAATACACGTTTCCTTAGCGATAATCATTAAATTAATTTCTATAAAATTGACCTCGCTACACTCGCATTTGGTACAAATACTAATCGGCAGCACTCGCTGATTGATGTTATATCTAGTCTTATAAGCTGTGTATTTGGTGGCAAGGAATACTCATGTAGGGGTCAGAATTTCTTATCTTCAAAGTATCACCAAAACACTAGACACGGTTGGTATTTGATCAATGGTTTTTAGGCCTTTTTGCATTTTTACTTTAATCTGTTTTTTTCAGCGACACATACAAATTTTAACAGATACAATCGAATCGCAGGTTTTGATTGATGTTATATCTAGTCTTATAAGATTGTATTTTATATAATTGTTAGTATCATTCGCAGTGGGAACTCGATGACGTCATTTCTTTTCCCGCTGTGAATGGTGCAGGTAGTTGTGTTATTGTTGGTTTTCGATGAACATGAAAGAACCTTTGTGTGGGCTACTTGTCAACTAATAATATTTTGCTACAATTAACAAGGAGGGTAAATAATAAAAGTTAGTTGGTTAATATTGGTAACATTTTTCTCGATTTGCATATGATTTTGTAATATGTTTCATCTCAGAATCGTTCAAAGATCTCTAAACTTCTAAACATGAATATTTTCCAGGCAATCATTTGTGTAGTTAGGCTCAGATTCATCCAATTTTTAAGAATGTTATAAGAATATTGCTCAGCCTCATCTCGCATATTTGTGTCCCATTTTTAGCAGTTACCTGTTATGCGATGTTTGTTATGATTGCTGAAATTGTTCCTGGGGGCAAGTCTGTTTAGTTAAATAGACATCTCTATTGTACTTACTTTATTTTTATTCCCACATTTGTGTTTCATTTCTACAATGACGTCTCTTCTGTTTTCTTTCCTGCAGCAGTTGCATATTGCGTTGCATATTGCCTAACGTTGTATTTGCCGTCATTTGTGTCCATATTTCGTCAAAATTCTTGTGATATTCCTGGCACATGAAAAGAAATTAGCCGAAATTAGGAATATAGTGGTAATGAATCGATGGCGGATCTAGAGGGTGGCGGAGGTCGCTCAAGCCATGATCAGATTTGCAAGGATTTAAATGGTACAAAA
>REGL01000356.1:231214-254198 GCA_004194395.1 Aurelia aurita complex sp. Pacific | reverse complement strand
CTATGCCGTAGCATAGGTTCCAAATCTTTAAACAGGCTGGTGTAAAATTGAGTGACCTATTTCTTTGAACTGAACGACTTCAAAGAAATTTGAGCTATTTCACTATAATTTTACCGTTGGACTTGTCGGAAATCTTCAATATTTTCAGAATTAGAGTGTTTTTCTTCTTTTTCAAGAATTCAAGAAAAAAATTCAAAGAAACTTAAGACCATCGCAATTTCTAAACTGTTTGACGCAACATGAAGTAATTTCGAAGAAAACCATAGTTTATGAATGCCTACGATATGGTATCAAACAAAAGTCTGTCCCTCATCTGGTTTATGACATAGAAATTTGATGGCGTCACATCGTCAAATGAGTTGAAATGTAAGATACGCTGTAATTTCGAAAACTGTTCAAAATTTCTGGAAAGTCCAACGGTAGAATTATAGATAAGTATCTAAAGTTTCTTTTAAGCCATTGAATCAGAAGAAATAGGTCATTGAATTTTACACCCACCTTTTTAATTTGAAAGGACTTTTTTGACTTTGGAAGAACTTTTAAGAATTTGAAAGAATTTTCAAGAGACATGAAACATTCTGTTGCCTTGGCTTCTTCCTCCGTGCAATTAGTTCTATTTTAGATTTGGAGATAAGAGCTACGCCTGAAAAAATATAGAAACTTTACAACCCAACAAAAAAACATCTTTCAGGCGTCCTAAATTTCTAGTTCCTGCGATCCCAGTCCAGCTTTTCCTTTTATGAACACCAGCCCATCGCGCGTAACAACTGCTCCGCCCTGACAAATGCACGCATGCGTGCTAGCTAATAACAGGTCGCTTTGTGGTAAGTAGTGGATTGATATTGATTGAGCTCAGTGATCCATGAACGAGCTTGCAACACAGAGCGTAGTGTAGTGTGCAGCCAGTTACTCAACAGAGCGAATATCAATGGGCATGGAGTAAGGAGTAGCGACTTGGTTTTGCTTGCTCGCCCATCAAGTGGCCTAATTTACAAGTCATCGTTCACGTACGTACAAATCATGGCTGTTACAAGCAGTTTATCGTGTGTCGATTATTTATCGTTTAAATTCGGTTGCCAAAGTTTGAATAACGAAAAGAAAAGTATTTACGAACATCTCAGCCAAGAATTGTTTTGTGCTGCACCGCTTTTGAAAGAGTTTAATTTTCATTCGAAGCAACAAGACACTCGGAACATGTTCAGTCAAGATTTCGCCGCCGATAAAAAGTGTATTTTCCAGAATAGTTCGAAGAATGCCGTTCAGAGGAAACATAGACACAATAGGGGATTTTTTAATAAAAATAATGACAATTTTAGGAGCACACGCGAAGCACGCGTATCATGGTCGACGAAGCCGTTTTTAGAACTCGAAGACTTGAAAAATAAAGAAAACGTTTTAACTGATAAAGTAATATTGGGAAGTTTTGATTCGGTGAAGATTCATGAAACGCGGAACGAAGAACGTAAAGAAGTAAGGAGAAATGTTTCGTTGAAAGAAATAGAGACAAATTTATCATGGATAAATAAAGAACTAGAAGACTGTGTCAGCGACTCGGAAAGCGAATTATTGCAGATATGTGGGGAGGAGATTCATGACTGTCACGAACAGAAGAAACGATGGGAGAAACGGAGACTTGAAACGCAAGATTACGAGACGCGAGGTTTAGAAGCACCAGGATTTGCGGAGGCTTGTAACTCCAAATATTCGAGGAAGAGGTCATCAACGGAGAGTTTAGATTCGTTGGACGATGACAATTTAGCAAAGCGAAAACGACCGTCCATAAACGTTATAAGGATGCAAGATTCGAGACTCTGTACCGATTCGAGATTACAATCAAATACTGACACAAACAAACAATGCTTTGTTCCAATTAGTTTTCCCGTTGACTAACAACCCTCGTTAATGTTTAGGACAATTGATAATTTGGTAATTCGTATCAAGGGAGGGTCACTTTCTATCACGGTCTCGAATATACTTCTCGCCCCTTTGTGTGATTCAGCCTTGATTAGTCTCCAGAGATAGTTTGATATCAAAACGGTATTTTTACGATTTTCACACTTTAATCTCAATTGCATGCTCCAAGGCATGTGACCTTTGTTCAAAAATATGTTTGCTATAGAATATTTTATCAAGAGACCTAGAACATTAGTTTTGGGAGTTGATGTTGTTTCAAATGCTATCAAGTTTATGCCCACGCGTCTCTAGTGACTGCAAATTTTATGAAACTGTTTTTGCCCTGATAAATAACCCAGGTATGAAAATATTTACGTAGGCCCACCATGAGGAGGCTTTCCAAAGCCAACATTCCTAATGTTTCATTCATCCATCAATAAACAAGTTATTTGGTTTTCCCCTACAACTCGCCACCTGGCGACATAATCGTCTCTGCTAGTATGAAGTTACCTACTTTCTCTTTATCTTTCATAAGATATAATCTGTTCCCCAGAACCCCACCTCCCCACCCCTTTTATCCCTGTTTACCTGTTACCCAATGGATAACTCGAACAATTATGGTACCATCAAACATAAAGTTTATCATTCCTTTTAATACGTGCCCTCTTGTAAACACAAGTTCATTTGGTATCCCCCAATCCATCAACGAAGCATGTGCTCAGAAAATGTGCCTGAACACATTCAACCGCGGTTTTGTACTGGAGAGATCCCAAACCAAATACACAATGTTCTTTCATGTCTTTGCATAAACCGAGGCATAAACAGAGCCATAAAAATCGTTTGCAGCTCAGTTTGCAGACTGTCTTCCCAAACCTCTGAAGTTAAAAACAGGATTTAACAATAGATTATTGATCAAAGAGAGGTTAGAAAATAAAAGGGCAACAAAAGAGATTTTAAGTGGGCAACCGATCTGCCGATTCTTATTTCGTATGACTTTTACTTTACTTTACTTCCTAGACATGCCTTGAAAATTGTTCCTGTAACAGCTGTAAAGAGTTATTGTCACCATGGGTCCTTTGCAAGCACGCTGCAATTGCAAGTTATCTCAACATCAAATTTGGTCTAACCAACAAATATGGATCCGCAGTGCAGTGATTGAAGATGATAAAAAGTTTGACTTTTCTGTCAGTTAATTATTGATTTTTAGATGATCTGAAGTTGCAGCGTGCCCGCAAAGGACCCTGGGTGACAATGGCTCTTTAATTTTTAGAGTCAAAAATGCATTTTACGTTCTTGTAGATTCCCGTACAGCATCATTATTAAAAGTATAAAACACGGAGGGCTAGCTTTCTTTCTAGAGAGGCTCAAGCAATGCTTAGTCCTGATCTGATCTGATCAGAAGTTTTGAAAATGGCCAGGACCCCCATGCATGCCAGGACTTAAATCTCCTTTCTTCGATGCCCGTTTTAGAGCATGCATCCAGTCCGCCAACGTTGTCCAAAAGGGGTGTATCTCAGTATTGTGGTATAGCGTATAGTATTATGGTCATAAGTCTGATGTCAGTAGGGTGTATCATCACAGATGGAAGGGCCTGGAACTTGCTACATTACATCTTTCAATACCTGTTTTAGGGTATAACGCTTGGGTGGCTAGTTCATGCTGTCCTGTCCTGTCCTGCCCATGTTGTCCTGCCCGTTTGAGAGTCGTGTTACATCGTGCAATTGTAAAGCAATACATATTGTGTCATTAGAGAGTAGGGAACACAAAATGAAGGACCTAGAAACTGCTGAATCAAGAATAAAACTTGAAATGTGTCTATGCCTGTTTAAAGGTGTGGCTCGAACATCCGTTATTTCACGTCATCTGCTAATATAGTCCTTCCCGTAAAAGGGGCGTATCACATCGTATGTTGTTATGAAAAGGTAAAGGTGATCGATGATGTCATAAGAGTGTATTCCCCTGCGTTTTAAGTTATGTTGTTTAATAAAATGTTCACAATTGATGCATATCCACAGATTATATAAGGTACAATATATTGAAAGCATTCATTTATATTTCATTCTCTCTTTTCTTTGGTTTCTTGGTAATCCACTGCAGTGCGTGCTACTTATCTGTTACGCTGATTAAGCGTCAACCCTTTGCAATTTTTTAAGTCATCCCAACACTGCAATTTGATTTGGCTTAGCACCTGATTGTTCTGTAAATGCATTTTTATCCATGATGAGCCTAGGAACAAAGAACAAAGTCTCGAGTGGCACAGAACTCATACCATTGACAAAATCGGCTAAAGTTTGTTTACAACTACACGGTTTTTTTATAAGAAACTGGTTTATAAGAAACTAGTACTACGATGACCAAAAATTTAAGAAACTCTAGTACTACGCTCAAGAACAGTTAAGAAACTCTAAAACTTTATTTCTGTATGTCTCTCTTATTCTATGTCTCTCTAACAAAGGTACATTCGTCTTTTCTTGACTTTTAACTGCAAAATTGGTAAATTTTTTACTTGATGTGCATGGTTTCTTCTTGATGACAATGTCAATGCAAAATGGAAGCCCCTTCTTGAGAAGAAGGCTCAACTTCGAACAATACCGCAATTTTAGGCCCAAAAAATAAGAAACTGATTAAGAAACTTTTACTGCTAAAACACCGAAATTTTCATGCAAAATTAAGAAACTTTTAGTACTAAGTGCTGATCCAAGTTTCTTATAAAAAGACGTGTACTTCAAGTCAAGTGATCTATCTCTTGGTAAAGGATCTTTTGAATCAGTTCACATATTCGTTGCCATGAAAACTTATGCCATGGCTGCAAGTAGTTGTATGATACAAAAACTTCCCAAGGGTATGGTCACATGACTTGAGATGGATGAAACAAACCTTATTAGCCGAGTATGTCTATTGCAAAGATTTCATATCTAACACTGGACACGATATAACCGTCACACAGGAGATTGTGGCACAAGCACAATTTGAAAACGGCATGAAATATCACAGCACCAAAATTAGCTGGTGTTCACACGATAATGGCACATTGGTAACCATTTTAAGGTACCGAATTATTTTGCAATCTCCTTCACAAAGGACGCTAGATTTTGATGACACAGAAATTAATCTTTGTCTCAGCCTGTTAGCCTGTAGAATCATCCAGCCTCGTTTCGAAAGCGTCGAAAAGTCGTCCTTTTTCATCATTTTCGAGTGTTCACTCGACATGTGCTAGTTAAAGTTCCGTTTTAAAGTCTGCGGTATTCAATTCTGATGGAACATTTTGTGCCATTTCTGGGTGAAGGTGAGGCCTGCCCGTAACAATTCTGTAACATTTTCGAATTCGCACTGGCATCGCTTGGACATTTGCCTGCCGTTTTTCATTTCTTTTCGATCATCAATGTGTGTCCATGTAAATTCATGGTACCGCACCCCCAGGTCAAATAGTTTCCTAATGCCTCAATTAGCGGATCTCTATCTCTACCATACCACAGAATCGAACAAACTAGCACTTTGGGACTTACGTGGCAGGGCTCAGGGATATTGGGAGTTTAGTGGTTGCTTTTCGGTAGCTAAATCACGTTTTAAAACTAGACCAAACCGTATATCATGGGTTTTATCAGGCTTTAAACGCTCATAGCCTTTAGCTTGGACTCCGCCTTTCAGAACTGGGGCTTTAGATCCTGTGACTTACTACATAAAACTCTACATCCTTGTTTTCCAATGTAATGATAAGGAGATCTGTTTACCATACGAGAAGATGATTGATTTGAGCTCATTCTGTTCATTTTAATACCTGTCTTTTTGCTTTTCCGACTTTCCAGGCGCTCTTTCATTCAAGAATTTTTAAGTACATGAATATACGTGCTTAGGTCGGATTTAAAGGCCTAAATCTCGTTTGAGCAGGTAGCAATCTTCTTGTGATGTGAAAACACCAAAATATCTTCCTGGTAGGCACGTATTCTGTGGATTGTCGTACGTACATTTAGACTTGTTTAGCCGTTTGTATACCGGGGCCTAAATCTAATTTGGGCAGGTATCGATCTTCTGGTGATGTATAAGCACCAAAATATCTTTCTGGTAGGCACGTATTCTGTGGATTGTCGTCCGTACATTTAAACTTGTTTAGCCGTTTGTATACCGGGGCCTAAATCACGTTTGGGCAGTTATCGATCTTCTTGTGATGTGAAAACTCAAATAGATCTTAGGCACGTATTCTCTGGATTGTCGTACGTACATTTAAACTTGTTTAGCCGTTTGTATACCGGGGCCTAAATCTCGTTTGGGCAGTTATCGATCTTCTTGTGATGTGAAAACTCCAACAAATCTTAGGCACGTATTCTGTCGATTGTCGTACGTAGATTTAGACTTGTTTAGCCGTTTTTATACCGGGCGAGTAAAAAAAGGTGAACACATTTGTCTGGCTGTGGAATAGAAAGTACGTGGCCGATATTAAAACTAAATCATAGTTGTTGGAGATACTAAATCTTAGGCCCACTNTTCATTAATACCTGTCTTTTTGCTTTTCCGACTTTCCAGGCGCTCTTTCATTCAAGAATTTGTAAGTACATGAATATACGTACTTAGGTCGGATTTAAAGGCCTAAATCTCGTTTGAGCAGGTAGCAATCTTCTTGTGATGTGAAAACACCAAAATATCTTCCTGGTAGGCACGTATTCTGTGGATTGTCGTACGTACGTTTAAACTTGTTTAGCCGTTTGTATACCGGGGCCTAAATCTCGTTTGGGCAGTTATCGATCTTCTTGTGATGTGAAAACTCCAACAAATCTTAGGCACGTATTCTGTCGATTGTCGTACGTAGATTTAGACTTGTTTAGCCGTTTTTATACCGGGCGAGTAAAAAAAGGTGAACACATTTGTCTGGCTGTGGAATAGAAAGTACGTGGCCGATATTAAAACTAAATCATAGTTGTTGGAGATACTAAATCTTAGGCCCACTTCTTTCAAATAGACCCCCATGCCACAATGCGTTAGAGCGGATAGCTGCCTAGCTCGTATTTTCTTTTTACCTCATGGCTGCTGTTCATTTTGATGATTTGAAGCTATTCACAGACCAACTGTCCTTGTGATAATCTTCTCAGATTCGACGCCACTCAAATTCGACGCCATATTTACTCAGTTTATTCGGCCTAAATTAAAAATTTAAGCGGAAGCTTCTTCTCATTGGCTTGAAAGGTGAGCGTTCGACTTTCGTTTGTGATTTCCATTAACTTTGAAATAAAAGAGGAATCAGATTAAGCGTCAAATTTACGTAAGCAATAAGAAATAATTAAGGATATTTGCTAACATGTTAACTGGTTTAAGTCTTTTCTGCAAGCAGCTGTCGGCTTGTCCAATATTTCTCAATAGTTCCAATTTTAACATCATCCTGGAGACATAATCTGACGTCAGTTGCTCTTAAATGTGAACATGCAATGCAAAATATGGGGATCTTTAATCATAATTTTCACAAAGGAAAACGCAAAAACACTTGGTTGATCGATGTTTTTGAATCAAGAGTCAATCAAGAATCAATCAAGAATCAATCAGGATTTAGATTTCAAGGTGTTATGGTGCAGTGGTGTAATCCTCTGATTTTGCAGCCACAACAGTCAGGCGGACAGGGTTCCATCCCAGGCAGAGCCCCCACCATTTGAGCGTCACGATGAGGTGTTGCAAACTCGATTAGCTCTTCTGCACTTCTCCAATCCCAGCGCTCGGCGCTAAAAACTGCAACTTCACCTTCATCTCACCAGGTTTTAAAATGTCTTAGCAATGGCCTAGATCCAACGTCGCCAAAACATGCAATGAGTAACAATGCGTTGGGGTGTGCATTATGTGTACGTAAAATTTTCTCAGATTGCATTCACTCACTATCCACTCCCCTTTTAATATATTTAGTGCTGGTAGGAATCAGACGAGCTCAATAATTAATAATCGGTCTAAATGAGCCTTACAGGTTGGCCAACGAAGCATGGATGTTTAGGCCAATGATGCTCTAATTTAAAGATTTCAGAAAATCAGTTTAACCAGGAATCTTTCTCCCAATTCTTGTCACAAAAGGTTTGTGTAAAAGGAAACATTTAAATACTGCTATATAGAGTCTTGTTTAGCTATTTCATGTTCTAACTTTTAGCCATCTTTGAACGAATGAAGGAAAGAGATTTGTTTGAAGTAATGCCGAGTGAATTGATATGGTGCTCCACAAGTGTTGTTCTTAAGGCCATTTCTGTTCAACTACCGGGCGTTGCTTTCAGAGCCTACTATTGTATTTCCTCTTCGCAAGCTTGTTAGTTTCCTGATGCAGTCGGCAAAATGGCTCGTGCTTCATTTGTAGCTAAGTTTCTCAAATTTCAAGTGTTCCGAGAATGAGTCTTGAAAACATGGGAATGAGCTTTTACCTAGGCTGGAATCTTTTCCCAAAGACTTTATGCTTTTACGCAGACAGAGTTGTGCGAAATTCCTTAAGGATGCTGATGGTATTATTTTCCTGGTGACAGTCGTGGGATTTGAACCTATGACATTCTGCGTAGAAGGTGAAAGCACAAACGATCAGTCTTGTAGGAACGAGGATAAATAAACATCGACCGAGGTGTCCTTGCGTACTTCCAAAGCACGCTTCAGCTTTGATTAACGGCTGAAATTCAACCTCAACATTAAAAATCTTAGCAAAAGTGCAGTTGCCTTATGTGACCTCAACTTAAATCAATCACACCTTAACTTGCCTCATAATCTCATTAAACTTAAAATAAAACTCTTTGTTTTATGTCGCCGATAAAAAATTGGTTTTTCTGTTCTGAGAATAATCCATAGAAGATATACATTGTATTTTGTATTGAAGATTTCGATTGGGAAAGGTTCTTCTTCTTGAATACTTTTGTTCGATCGCTTAGATCCTTTTAACGCGACATGTGGCATCAAAATAGAAAATCTCTAGATAAATATCTAAACCTTTGTTCGCAGGCGATTGCATTTTGTAGACAATACTGACGATGTGAATTGGCCAGCCGTCCCTTAGTTAGCATAATACTATGCAGTAAATAACTTGAGCGTTTTCCGAACATTTGCTGTCAATCTTTAATTGAAGTAATGTTTTCTGTTTGCAATGTAAATCGTGCGATTTTGGTTATCATTTCTTGGATCGTGATTGGTAGCTAACAAATAGCCTCACTCCGCAAAGACCCTCAACTTGCGCTCACTCTTATCTCATTGAATTGAATTGAATTTATGTTGTTGTTGTTGTTGTTGTTGTTGTTGTTGTCGCTCCAACGACAATTTTTCGTCTTTCTTGTGTTCTAAGGTGCTAATCAGAATATATATTGCTTGAGAGGAAAGCGTTTCTTGCATTTCATCCAAGTAACTGATAGCTAGTTTTATAGTGCTGCAGTTCTGGAAAATAGCTTTGGGTGTTTTAGGCTCAGTGGTTTTGAGATGATTTAGGCCCAATTGTACAGGCCATATAGAATCAGTACGAGGCCATAATCCGTTTCTGCAAGTGTAAGTAAACTAAGTAAATGGGTCGTAGTTGTAGTCAAAAATGTAGTAGTATCAGTTGAGGCTCGCTTTCTTTCAGTAATTTATTTTAAGTGGGCTGGAAATTCCTACCTATTTAAAGCCAATTTAAGTCCACCATGCATGCCGCATCCATACATGGGACCCCTGGTTTAACGTCTCTTCCGATTGACGGCAAGTTCGGGGCCCTGAGAGGTCACCCATCCGGAGCTTGGCCTCACTCGACTTCAGTCACCTGATGGAAACTGTATAAACCGCTCGACCACTCACCCCACAAAATGCAAGTCGCTAGATGCAAGATATGGATATCGGCCTTATTTTTTCAGCTAATTTGATTGCTAAGTTCGATGCTACATCGATCGAAAATGGCGCCATTGTTGCTAAAATGGCTAAGTTATATGCTCGAATGCTAAAACTACGTTATTAAGAATCAAAAAATGCTTAAATGGCCTAATTAGATGCTTTAATTGAAAGCAAGAATCGTACAAACAAAACTTCAACGCGCCATGTTTAAAAATGTAAATCGCTAAGATGGTCTAATTATATATGCTTCCATTGAACGCAAGAATCGTACAAACAAACCTTAAGGCGCCATGTTTAAAAATATCACCTTCATGGACGCCTTTTCAACAAGATGGCAGACAAAACAACGTTTCGGAACGTTAGTTATCAATCATATATCACCTTGAGTAATTAGTATCAATTTATGTATGACGTGATCAGCTGCAAGCTCTTGTGAGCGATTCCCAATTAATCAAATCAGTTCTCATGCAGGCATATCAATTAATTTATCATTACTTTGAATATGAAATCAAGTTTTCTTTGTTTCAAAAGCCGCAATTGTAAAGAAGACGTTCTCTCGAGCAGCTGCCTCAAGTTAGGCCCATCCCCTTCTGAGCTTGGAATGAGCTAATCTGCACAGGGTCTTGTCGCGAAATTCAATTTCGGTTTCTTTAATATCTTGGAACTGTTTGAAGTTGATAGGATTAAAACCCGCAAGAATTGAAATCAGTAAATGTGGTGAATTGGTAGAGAATGAATTGAGTCAGCGTTTAGAAATTCTTTTTTATGTTCAGTTGCGGAGATAGAAACAGGTTCAATGTTCAATGCAAAAGTTCAGATATCGCAACATTAATAAATCCCATTTCTGATATC
The DNA here is from genome assembly GCA_004194395.1 of Aurelia aurita complex sp. Pacific. Lineage (NCBI taxonomy): Eukaryota > Metazoa > Cnidaria > Scyphozoa > Semaeostomeae > Ulmaridae > Aurelia > Aurelia aurita complex sp. Pacific. The sequence continues at coordinate 243,656 of REGL01000356.1, read as the reverse complement.
TCCTTCTATATCATAACAGGTTTTCCCCAACCCGAAATGAAATACTTACCTTGCAATATACGGCGAAAACCCGCGTATAAGAACCAAGTGGATTAAGAACCTGCAGGCTAAATTTGTCTCAGTTTCAATTGTTTTATTAGAACCAATCCATTGTATTCATTGTTTAAGAACCCAGGCTGGCTTGCAAGAAAGTACTTTCTTATGCGCGGGTTTTTACCGTATTCAAGTAGCCAGGTTGAACAGAAGTGGCCCTAGAACAGAGTCCTGGGGAACATCAATCAATTCTATTGCCAAAATTTATCTAGCATTGCATGTCTCATTGGACCTCTCTGAGACGACTCAAATAAACTGACTTTGGTCCCCCTTTTCGGTCGAAATTCTTTCAAAGACTTTCTATGCCAAAGTCATAGAACAGATTCTTGAGGATCGCTCGCCAGCCTCGGCTAAATTTGAATAATCCTGGTAGATTGTGTATATATCCCCTTTTCGGCACTGGGCTTGTCAAAGGTGCATAGCTTAACTGTCCAGTTGAACAGAAATGGTCATAGGACGGATCCTTGGGGACCACCTGTATCGGCTTTATTTTGAATAAACCTGTTTCCTTTAAACCCTTTCCAAGACGACTAAAGTAGATTGTATATAGCCCCTGTTTTTTTGGCAAGGCATAACAGAAGATGTACATCTCAAAAGAGTCGACTTGCCACCAGGCACCAGGAATAATTTATTGACATTTCTCTCTGGGTTCGTCGAATTACACCCGCATGCTTCAGTTCGTGCTTCCACAAACAATTAAAACATTTATTAGAAATTTTCAAATTATGTTGTTCTGGGAACCACCAGCTGTTAACACAATATACAGGTTCTAATGTCTTTCTTAATTGCACTCTTTCTATCGTTGTGCAAATTGTGATGGCATGATCCTCTTTGGGTTAAAATCATGTGCGCCTTAGGAAATATGTCTAGTCCAAGATGGCAGGGGTCGTCGCCTCGCTATTTTTACATGCTGATACTACAGTTAATCATGCTAGCCTGCTCCCACATTGATTTGGCATAGCCAGCCAACGATAGTCACATGCATAGGCTTCAGACCATTGACTTTGACTAAGTTCAGACGGAAGACAAGGGAGAGTCAACACAACACAATTCACTGGACGGAAGAGAGAGTCAACACAACACAATTCATACAACTTTCGCCTTATTTATTATGATATTGTCAATTAAAAATGTTCTTGGAAATTTAAAGTGAATAGCACTCCATGTTGTTGTGTAACTGACCAACGCGTGGACCAAAAGTTAGGTTTTCTACAACTACGATTTTCCATCTTCTTTCCCAAGGGAATTGGAAGCTCTAAGAGAAAGGCCGTTGCTCTTGTGCTCCGTCTTAAGAACAGCATGCTCGCTAGAAAACTTATGCTCTGTTCCCTTGCTACCAAAAACCCTATCAGAGTCCCATATTGAGTCTAAATACACTGAATCATTTAGTTCATTGAATATTTTGGACAAAATTGGAAATATTTTGAAGATGATAGGTCATACATTGATCATAAAGCTGGATGACTCTCCTGTGTGTGATTGTCAATATTTATTGAAAACAAGCTCAAACAAGTGCTGGTAAAGCAACATAAACAACTTCAAAGTAAACAAGTTTTAGATGGAAGGAATTTCGCATTTACTCATGATATTAGACTTTTAAGGTTGGACTATATGTTCAAATGGACAATCGATGTTCCTAATTTAGCATTTTAGTTATTGGCCACAATATGAGTTATTTTTGTCATGTTGTTCGACCGGTATTTTTGACTAATAACTTCCAAACTTTAATTAAGCATCGATCCTGCTCATTCGCTACCAGCAGAAATTGTGCAGTCAAGCGTGAAATTTCCCAACTATCAACTTCAACCTCTCTGAAAAGTTGATGCTTCTTTCTTTGGTCCTAAATTCTAGATCTTCGCTAAAACTCATACCATATATTCGAGCACTTCCCAGGTATTCGGACAGTAAGCAACGCAGTCCTTGGGTCCTGTTGTGTTCCTCCTCCCCAACCCCATGACTTCCGCCTCAGTGTGTAATTGAAATACAAAACGCTCAACGTCTGAATTAAAGAGCTACTGCGAACCATGGTCCTTTGCACGCCGAATGAGCAGCAAGACAAAGCGATNTATCAACTTCAACCTCTCTGAAAAGTTGATGCTTCTTTCTTTGGTCCTAAATTCTAGATCTTCGCTAAAACTCATACCATATATTCGAGCACTTCCCAGGTATTCGGACAGTAAGCAACGCAGTCCTTGGGTCCTGTTGTGTTCCTCCTCCCCAACCCCATGACTTCCGCCTCAGTGTGTAATTGAAATACAAAACGCTCAACGTCTGAATTAAAGAGCTACTGCGAACCATGGTCCTTTGCACGCCGAATGAGCAGCAAGACAAAGCGATTTTATACCTAAAACGACTTTTAGATAATATGAAAGTCGATTTTGGCTTCACAAGGGATCTTGGTTGGCATTGTGTCTTTAAGTTATAAAGATTTGCGCTGCAGATGTTCAGATCTCTCCTGCAACTTTCAATATGTGCTCATGCTCTCCTTATTATCCCTTAATCGCATGTATGACCAGTGACTTAGCTACATGATAGTGTCAAAGAATCTTTAGTAGTCTGTTTTGTTTGCATTTGTCGTTCTTTGACTAATCGGTTGTCTGACTTTCTTTGTTTGTTTTCGTTAAATGCTTTGTCCTGGTGTGTCAATCAATGCTATTGTTACAGAATCTGCCTTTGTTCATGAAGTGTAGTAGGGGACTAAGGCACAAAGATGACCAAGCACGCAGGGTGAAAAGGCAAACAAGTTTAATTTCTGGCAACAATTATTTTCCTGGTTTCGCTGTGGTCGCAGCCGCTTATATCGGTTCAGGTGAAGGAGCCAAGGTTTGAAGATTGTAGAATGTTTACGGAAGATCGATTATGCTTGGGGGACTGGAAATAGCCACGAATACACCCAGAACACACCTGACATCTAATTTCAGACAGATTTTAATTCAGTTTCTTCGGTCACCTCTTTACATCCGGGTCGTAATTTTGGCCCAATAGATCCCATTATCATTATCATTTGCTTTTCTTATCCTTCCAGTTTATCTTTTTGAGATTTCATATCTCTGAATGTCCAGCCCTAACTACACTTCGTGTTTAACCTGATTAGGAAACAGGTCTGCTAATGATATGAAACGAACGGACGATTTTTCTATCTTATTTACCAGACTGATTTGGTTGCCCATGATTACCTTCACACTATCAATTTCTGTTGAAGAAGAGTTTTATCAGTTGGAAACGCCTCATCATAACAATGAATTTTATTTTAATTACAATTTTCGAAGTCAAGTTCNTCCTGGTGTGTCAATCAATTCTATTGTTACAGAATCTGCCTTTGTTCATGAAGTGTAGTAGGGGACTAAGGCACAAAGATGATCAAGCACGGAGGGTGAAAAGGCAAACAAGTTTAATTTCTGGCAACAATTATTTTCCTGGTTTCCAGGTGAAGGAGCAAAGGTTTGAAGATTGTAGAATGTTTACCGTAGATGGATTATGCTTGGGGGACTGGAAATAGCCACGAATACACCCAGAACACACGCTGACATCTAATTTCAGACAGATTTTAATTTAGTTTCTTCGGTCACCTCTTTACATCCGGGTCGTAATTTTGGCCCAATAGATCCCCATTATCATTATCATTTGCTTTTCTTATCCTTCCAGTTTATCTTTTTGAGATTTCATATCTCTGAATGTCCAGCCCTAACTACACTTCGTGTTAACCTGATTAGGAAACAGGTCTGCTAATGATATGAAACGAATGAACGATTTTTCTATCTTATTTACCAGACTGATTTGGTTGCCCATGATTACCTGCACACTATCAAATTTCTGTTGAAGAAGAGTTTTATCAGTTGGAAACGCCTCATCATAACAATGAATTTTATTTTAATTACAATTTTCGAAGTCAAGTTCGTCAATTTCATCGAGTTTCCTTTGGCTCTTGAGTGAAGTTCCGTCGTTTTCTGTTTACTAGATTTTCATTTGAGAGTGAGGCTGTCCGATTAAAGTCTTTATGAGGTTATCGAGAGAAAATTTGGCCTAAAGTCCATGATTGCAACAGGGCATTTCGACAATTAAAAAGGGGACTAGGGAGAGCGGTTTGTTCTGGTAAATGGTGGACACAAATCTGGTAAATGGCTGCCACGCAGCTGTCATGTGCGACAAATTTCTTACAAACATGCAAAAGAAGCTTCGAGGACCCAGACCAAGGACTATTATAGATCATGGTAGCATTTAAAATAAAATGGACGGGAGACCACAGATTATTATTATTATTATCAAATTATTTACAGTTGGTATAATACATAGTAAAAACACTAATTCAAACCAACTATTTACAATACTACGAATTAATAAAATAAAAATATGGGATCCTCACTATCACCTAATTTTTTTATTTAATTGCAGATCTTGCATGTACAATTTTGCCCATTCCATTCTTTGATGAGTTTTTTAAATATCGCTGTTGAGTTTGAATTTGTTATGGTATCTGGTAGAGTGTTCCATAGGAGAGCGCCTTTGAATGCAAGTGAATTAACTCCGANCCTAACTACACTTCGTGTTAACCTGATTAGGAAACAGGTCTGCTAATGATATGAAACGAATGAACGATTTTTCTATCTTATTTACCAGACTGATTTGGTTGCCCATGATTACCTGCACACTATCAAATTTCTGTTGAAGAAGAGTTTTATCAGTTGGAAACGCCTCATCATAACAATGAATTTTATTTTAATTACAATTTTCGAAGTCAAGTTCGTCAATTTCATCAAGTTTCCTTTGGCTCTTGAGTGAAGTTCCGTCGTTTTCTGCTAACTAGATTTCATTTGAGAGTGAGGCTGTCCGATTAAAGTCTTTATGAGGTTATCGAGAGAAAATTTGGCCTAAAGTCCATGATTGCAACAGGGCATTTCGACAATTAAAAAGGGGACTAGGGAGAGCGGTTTGTTCTGGTAAATGGTGGACACAAATCTGGTAAATGGCTGCCACGCAGCTTTCATGGGCGACAAATTTCTTACAAACATGCAAAAGAAGCTATGAGGACCCAGCCAGGGACTAGTATAGATCATGGTAGCATTTAAAATAAAATGGACGGGAGATCACAGATTATTATTATTATTATCAAATTATTTACAGTTGGTATAATACATAGTAAAAACACTAATTCAAACCAACTATTTACAATACTACGAATTAATAAAATAAAAATATGGGATCCTCACTATCACCTAAGTTTCTTATTTAATTGCAGATCTTGCATGTACAATTTTGCCCATTCCATTCTTTGATGAGTTTTTTAAATATCGCTGTTGAGTTTGAATTTTTTATGGTATCTGGTAGAGTGTTCCATAGGAGAGCGCCTTTGAATGCAAGTGAATTAACTCCGAATGTGTTTGCATTTCGAATGTGTTTGCAGATGTTATTTTCCTGCAAACTTGGCTTATCTGTGCGTGTTGTATTCATTTGAGCGATGACATACGGTAGCAGATCGTAATACGGTAGCTCTATTCTGAAATTGCAAGCGATAGCATCGTTTTAGATCTAATAACGGAATCACACGGACTCCATACACGATGGTGTTGATTGTAATTTATCATGTGCTTTTACCAGAACACTTAATACAGCCACGTCTCATGTATTATTCAGTTGAAATGCCTTTTTGTTTCATCACGATGTCTCGAAGGGTTATTTCTTGAGTTTCTGCTGAATCGCTTGATCGAGGTTGCGTTGATTTGGCGTCGCGATAGGCCTCGAATCACCCCCTGCGCGGGAGGAAACTTTGTCAGTCGAAATCAAAGATTAAAGTCGAAATTAAAGATGGCGACTAACAACACTTCACATCACTGTTAGGAAAGAAATTTGCAATTTGCCTTTCTAAAGAATAGATTTCGCACCTCAATCAAATCAAAATAAACAAGGAAGGAAACATTCATTAAGGTGCAGCTAGCTAGCCTGTGTGCAGACTTTACTTTCCACTGCGAAGGAGAGCCTTTGAGGATCCCCCTTGGCTCTCCTTCGCAGTGGAAAGTAAAGTCTGCACGCAGGCTAACAGCTAGCTAATTTGTCCATACTGAAGTCCTGTCCTGGAAGCTCGAATTTTAAAGCGTTCTTGCATCGGCGCTTTCGCTGAAATGACTTAGGCCTGTATGTGGTCGTCTGAACCAACAGTTGGATCATGAGTCGTTGTTGTTGTTGTAGCGACATATCAGTTCAGGCAAATATTGAAACTGCGACGATGTACAAGTCTGGTCTGTTATCAGAATCCTGCCTGGCTTTCACGGAGTCTCTTTAAATTCAAATTCAGTGGAAGCAAAACCATCTGCCATCTTTGCTTGATTCGATAAGCCTGTGACATGGCCAGGCGTTTCTTTGAAAGGAACCTTTTAGCGGACACCTGATATGCCAAATTTGCGAATTATCTGGCCGTTTAAGGAACAGAGACAGTTGGAAAGCACGGATAAGCTCTGTCATAAATTTAAGTAGCATGGTTATGGATGATGATGCTAATTTAGGCCTACTATTTGATAATTTCTTATCTTGCGAAACTTGATGAATATACAATGATAAGAACTGTTTTTATCATAAAGTTACAATCAAAATTCTTATCTGCAGTGTAGATTTAATGTTCTTTAACTATAAACTTCCAAAAAGTTATGAAATATACTGCTTTTTATCTCACTGACCTGGTTTTGAGATGTCACACAGTAATGAATATAGCAAACGTGAAGTGTCAAGTGCGGAGGCGTGATGTCTACTGGGTGCAGTGTCTCGTGTGATTTTTCTCGCATCTTTTCTTAATGAAATTTGTATTTATTTTGCGAAAGAGTCTGGACCGAGTGACATTTTGCACCGTTAATATTTGAAACTTTCGATGTTTGGCAAGAATGGATGTGCATTCAAAATTCTACAAATTTGTACAAGATATAGAGAGATCTCACTTGATTCAAATTTTCACTTTGGAATATAAGATAAATTGGCCATCAAGATAAAGTTCCATGTAAGCAGTCGTAAGCAATAGACCTTTTATAGCTATTTTACAAAAGAGCCTGGATCGAGCATTATTTTTATACAGTTTGATACGCGAGGTTCGATCGACTGGCGTTGGAACTTCCATCACTATTGTGCACATTCGAAAATTCTACAAAATGTAGCAAAATATCGTTCGATTCTGATTCTTTTTAGAATAGTTAAAACGTCTATATGTATTCAGTTTAAAGGATGGGGCAGGACAATTTTGCACATCTGACTTTAAAGTTTTGCATCGATTCAACGCCTGGGCTTCATTTCTATGCTGTGCTTGCGGTTGTCGGCAAATCTTAGATAAAGAAACAAGTCGGTGACCGTTAACAATTGTTTGAAACGTCGCCACACACGCACAGTGCGGCGAGTTGAAACCTCCGTATTTCAAAGAAGCAAGCGCAAATCAGAAACTGCGGATGTTGTTTCTTTTAATTGACATCAAATGCCGGTTGTCGTGCAGTTTTCATTCATCCACGAAACATCGATTCACTCAGCTGGGTACCGAAATATTCAAAGTAAATTGGTTAACATGTGGCTTGTTCACGCCTTGCTTATTTTCGAGAGATTTGCCAACATGTGGCGTCTTGTTTTTTATTTTTGATTGCAGAGATAATGATGATGTAAATAATTTAAGATTCTTTACAATGATATCCTTTTCTCGTGCGTAAGCCTTTTCGATACTTTCATTCATGGTTTTATCTTTGATTCAAGAAGCTCTCTGCAGTATTACGTTTTTCATTCACAGCTTGTTCGTCAATGTGACCAGAGGAGACAATGTGACCTACAATATTACAATACCATGAGGAAGATTTTCTTCTATAAGAACAGTCACCAGCATCAATGCTTTGCAGAATGAAGATTGTAAGGTCTTCATCAATGTGACCACAGGAGACTAGGGAGAACCTCATCACCTTTAAAAAGGGTTTGTCGTCAGCAATTCTTGTTCGCTTTGCGTTTATTCAATCATGGCTCGAATATTTGAAAAGGTCGGTGTAAATTTTAGTACAGTCTCCTTTGAATTGAATGGCTTGAGAGGTTCTTAGGGTACTTTGCTCTAAATCTGCCATTAAGAAAAGGCAAAAATAAACCGTGGAAATTTATTGATATCTTGATTAGTTTCAAAATGGCGGCATTCGAGGCTATATGACATCATAAAATTTCTAAATCCCAAACCAGAAAAGCTACAGATTTGTGCTTGCCACCATCTTGTAGACCTTCATAAACTTTTGTTTTCTTGAAGGTTATATCATGTTTCCTCTGTCTGTTTAGGATACACGATGATTTCTATTTTTCAATTTTCCATGAATTTTTTGAAAAAGAATTAAATTGCCGCCATTTTGAAAAGAATTAAGATATCAAAAAATTTCCACGGCAGATTTACAGCAAAGTACCCCAAGAACCTCTCAAGCCATTTAAACGTAATGTGTCGATGTAGGTACAGCGACTTTGGTTGCTATTTTCACGTGATATTTCATGTGATCACTTTTCCGTTCATTCAAATAGATAGCCAGTTCTAAAATAAGCAGATTGATGACTTACTTGCGGCTGCGATTCCAGAGCTGAGCCCGAAGTCTCACAGCAGGCAGCCTCGTTGTGAAATTTAAATTCTAGTTTTGCATGTGATCAGTTAAATTCTACCAATCACAGTGCGCTCCTGGGGCTCTTCGTCAGCATCGTGTCAGCACATTTTGACAAGAGTGTACACGCTGCTGTACTTACATGGACACATTACCTTTAATTAAAGAAAACTATAATAGTTTTACACCGACCTTTCTAAAGATTTTAAAAATTTGAACCCTATGCTTTAATTCACAAGCTTTTCATCAATTTAACGTTGAGACCATATGAATACAGTAAAGTCCTGCCTTTAAGAAACCACTCTGCAAGAAACTCAGACCCTGAAATGTTGCTAGGATGATTAAAGAACAATATGCTAATTAAGAGACAACAATAGGTTGATGTCAAACAATGAATTTCTTCAATATGGGACACTTCTGTACCCTGCAAGCCGTTGTCAGTGATGCAAAGAGAGGTGGAAGATAGATTTGACGATGACCTGGTTTTGCATCTTCCTTAAGTTAGAGGAATAGCTTTGATGACAATTTTTAGAACCAGACTGTACACTGAGTACCAGACTCTCTCCATTTTATGTTAGAGAGAGTCTGGTACCCAGCGTACAAAAACTGATAAGGTTAGCAAAGTAACAGGCTATTTTCAATGAAAAGGAGTTCTATAAAGCTCCGAAAATGTGTCTTTTATGAACTGGAAACAGCAACACAAATACTCTTATTGAAGAAGTCATAATTCCAAGGGACAGTTTCTGAGGACCTGTTCATGCAACATATTAGTAATTCAGTTTTTTGGTCTTGAAGAAAATTCGAAGGAAGAGAGGGGCTCCGTCGCCAAAATGTAAAAAAAAAACGATGATTTCTGCAGTTTTTTGAAAGGTAATGTCACACGGGATTTTCATATTTTTTTCAAAATGAAAGCGTCATATTGAAGATAAATCTTTGTACTCCACAGAGGAACAAACCAAACATTCATATCTTCTACGATTACTCGGATATAAGTGGATTTTTAACGGTCACTTTTTGGTGGGTTGGGTGAAGCCACCATACAAACTGCAGCTGTGACACGTGCGAGTTTACGGATTTGTTTATTGTTTGGCGACTGAGCCCCTTTGAACGACCTCTCAGTGCTAATCTTTCTACATATCACCCAAGTTTTGTCATCTTTGTATTTGTGAATAAATAAATAAATAGCATTCAAAATGCGATTGTTTCTTTTCTACATTCTAAGTTTCTAAACTCGGCTGATCCCTATTTCATGCTAAAGAGAAGGCCATAGGCTTTGTTTTTATTGGCAAAATAGGCCGATGTTGATAATCGCTATTGTTGGCTAAAACGTAAGGCTACAGTGGCTAGCAAACGGGTTAACCTGACTTTTTGGCCTAAAATTGGTGTTTTCAAAATAGGCCTATTTGTGGGAAAAAGCAAAGGGGTTAGCCTTACTTTTTGCCAAAAATAAGTATTTCCGAAACAGGCCTACTTTTGGCAAAAAGCAAAGGGGTTAGCCTTACCTTTTGGCCTAAAATTAGTAATTTCAGAATTGGCCTATTTTTGGAAAAAAGCAAAGGGATTAAGATAAATGAAAATACAAAAGATATTTGATGTGAAACATTCCAATTCATCATCCCTCCCCTGAGGTTGAGAAAATGTGCACTATACGTTGGAAAGCTTCCTTTATTTCAGATCTCCAGACTTGTTGTTTCTTTGTTATAAAGCTCGATGAATCAATTGAACAAATGAATCAATTGTGAGAAAAAGTGTTTTATATCAAAGGAACTATTGTTTAAAAGTTTCAAACATTCAACTCTATAATACTGCATGGATGCATGCTGTTTGCCTCAAATAGAAATTGAATCAAGACCAAGCCATCAGTCAGCTTACATCGGGGCAATTGTAACAGCGTGTTACAATTGCCCCTGACCTGGTCAGCTTTCATTGTACCCCATTTTCACATCTCGCAAGCTGTGGAGCTTGAAAGTTTTAACGTAGCTTTCATCCTAAATAGATGTCATAACTGTCATGTGAAAATGAAGTTTTTACTCAAGAGCAAAATCTCTCAGACAAAAATTTACATTGGAAGTACGTTTCTACTTTTGTGCTCAAAAACATGTTTTCCCCCCGATAATTTCACACACTTTGATGAATATTCCTGTATCTCAAGTCATATGTAGAGGGTTAGAATGAGCATGTTCTGTGCACAAATCAGATTTATTGCACTTTTCTGCTGGGCATGAGAGCCAGTGTTACAATTGCCCCGTGTTACAATTCTTCCCGGTCTCCCCTACAGGGTGTCCCAAAAAAATTGTACCCCGTTTGTTTGAAGATTGCGACAAAACGGGAAAAGATTCTCGCCAAACTTTTGCATGATGGTGGTCTTCAGATGTTCAATTAAAGTTTGCAACCATCCCCATAAAAATCCGTTGAAAAATGATGGAGCTATGACTTTCAGGAGACCAAATTTGCCTGATCACTGAAACCAGCGGTCGGCCATTTTGTCTTACTATTTTGCAGCGATAAATAGCTTTATGGGATGAAAATGAAACAGCAGCCTCCAATGTCATAGCTCTCGTGAAAATTCCGATAATCCTCAGAGAGTTGCACTATTTCTGACCTGACAGAAATTATTTCTTCCCTTCAAGTCTTTATTTCTTNACTGGCGCACAAAAAGTTAACTTTCTATACACTTGAAAGCCAATTACGACGGCGGGCCAGCGCGGCGCCGCAGGCGACGCGCTGCAAGTCTAGTATTGTATAATTATTGTAAGTAGGTTTTTAGCTTGATGGTTTTTTATATTGCAGATTTAATTTATTGTATATTGTAATTAAAAGTTTTACTTGAGGGCCCCTTGAAAATCAGCCTTTGCTGAAGGGTAACCCTCCCTAAATGAATTAAAAATGAAATGAAAAAATGTATCAATCAATGTTGATGATGCAAACATTATTCAAGGACATATTAAGGCCTCATTGTTCTAATAAAAGAGAAGTTCCTTGGAACAGCAAAGAGGAAACAGCAAAGAGGAAAGTCACACATACCTTCAAAAATAAGCCAATGTATGCTTGGATCAATTCATAATTCCGTCCACCACCCAGGCATTCATTGAAGAACTCAAGCAGCAATTTCAAGGCATCAACACTACCACCGCCTTCAGGAGCAGCCAGTCGGAATTCAACATCGATCGCCGATGGACTCATTTCTTTCAACATCTCAACAGCAGCACCATCTATGGAAGGAAAGAAAGGAATTAAAAGCTATACTAGTACAGAGGAAATTCAAGAAAATCATTCTTAAAATTGTTAAATAACGATGTCTGTTGGCTGCTTTTAGGCTTCTAACAATATATGTAGGGGCTTTCATCAAGACTTTGGAGATGTTGAAAGCATTTATATTTGATCTTATGATTTAGCCTGTTGATGTTCGTTGCAGATTTTAGGTCTGAGGATAGACTGTTCCATATTTTAGGTCCTAGATATAAAAAGCAAGACCATCAGTGTTGCTTTTTCGGACAGGTAGAATTAATTTAGATCTTCCAGTTACTTGGCTCTGGTCAATTAGTAAGAAGATCTCTGACATGTAGGATGGGAATGCACCATCAAAGAAATTGAAACCTTTGCATTACCATCACAATCACCACCATCATCATCATCATCATCATCATCATCATCATCATCATCATCATCATCATCATCATCATCATCATCATCATCATCATCATCATCATCATCATCATCATCATCATCATCATCATCATCATCATATTCATCATCATCATCATCAT
>REGL01000356.1:196206-215852 GCA_004194395.1 Aurelia aurita complex sp. Pacific | reverse complement strand
TTTATAAGATAGATAAAATAGAATCGTGGTCAAGTTAAAAAGAAGAAAACAGCGAACATCTCAAGGTTCATAAATACATCAAATTTTCGATAAGATAAATTGTATAAGTTTAAAATTCCAGTCTGTGTTGCTTGGAAAATATCTTATACCAGATTTGTTTCTCATATCATTAGTCAAAGTAACGATTTTAAAATGGATAGACTGTGACTGGTTTTATGGTTAGCACATCAAGAGCTTTTATTCGATTTAGATTAGTTAACTTTGTATATATTGTATATACATTGTCTAGCTATGCAAATATCGAATTAAAATAAATGAACAACAATAACTGACCTCGATGGGCCTATCCAATGAATAATAACAACGCCGATGCAATAGTAGGAAGAACTTGAGGAGGGGCGCAAGTGCACTGTTTAAAGGTGTTTCGAAGATCCAAGGATGACTTTGAATTAAGAATGCAATTTTCAGGGCTTGAAAAAAATTCCGCGTTTTTCAATTCCGCGTTATGGACTTTTGCCTAATACGCCAGTGAATAAAGCAGAACTATATCTCGCGGAAAAATTCTGTTCCGCGGTTTCCGCGAGTTCCGCGTTATGGACCTGGCCGTTAAACATACTGTATAGTATTGACTAGTTTACATTTATGCAATTCTAATTCTTCCTTATTTTGGTATGTACTGCATATAAGGCAGTCAAGGGTTGAATACTGCATTGCACAATTCACTCACTGCTAGTTGGGGCTTGGAAAATTATTCTTATTTGTTTATTAGCTAAATTTATACTAGGCCTGTCCACCGAAGGTCGAATAATCGCTATTTGATTATCTGATCACTATTCGAATAGCAGTGAAGCGAAACGATTATTCGCTGCTAGCCGAATAGCAGATATATTGGGATATGGGCCATGAAAATGGCGAAAACAAAGGCTAAAACCAAGAGATGGCAAATGCAAGGCATGTTGGATGAAACAGATCCTTTAAGCAAGGAACATACCTGGTTGCCACATTGACCAACTGTAAAATGGAGACAATTATTAATAAGTTATTATGTGAATAAATACATAGAAATAGTGAATAGATAAATGATAAAACAAGACATCACACGAGAATGGACAGTTTGCTCTTTGACATACAAGTTTAAAATGGCCCAAAGTAAAAAGCAAGAGAAATGGTGCAATCCTTTGCTTGCAGCTAATGCGCCGCATTCAACAAGCATGAAAGTATTTTGGGCCTGCATGTGCCTACCGCAAACTTTCCAGACTGGGGCCAGCTGGGGGCCTAAAGATCTTTGGCTTGGAAAATAAATGTTCTTGGGTTACTTACTGGCAGGTGTGCAGAACAGAGAGGTATTATGGCATTGGGAATTGACTTGCACGCGGCCGCTGGAGATTTTCAACTGTAGGCAATTCAAAAAATAGACAACAAAAGACATTCTTCTTTGCACACTGGAGATCTCATCCATATTATATTGGGTGGGTAAAACAATAGAAATCTACTGAAAGTTATTGAACAAAGATATAGGCTAGTTTTCTTTGCATGAATTAGGCCTAGGCCTACTTCTTCTTTGGCTATTATTAACATTAACAAATACGACCAAAAAATAAATGCCATGGGCAAAAAATCAAGATTGATTTGGGTCTGTCTTAGTGGTATCCATTCCTCATATGCATAGCTACTAATAACGATAAACTCAAATGCATACCTTACCTTGTACTATTATCGACTGAGTCATTTCTCATCAACTTTACACAAGAGTTTCACAGCATTATCCATCACAGCTCTTGTCCAACTTCGGCCGCCATTACGCTTCTAAATTCGCGCGCTAATATTTCAGATTTACTACCATCGTTGTAGTTTCAATCTACACTACTCAGTCCAAACAGAACAATTTTAATTCAATTCAGCTAAATCAAAAAGATAATGAAGAATCTTTTGTAGTAAGTAGATAAATGATTAGTTCCCAGTCTCATGGTTTCATTCAGCAGGTTGCATGCAAAAATATATCAAAGCTCAAGGCCACAGAAAGTGCTTCAAAATATTATCGAAATATCTTGATTATTCACTCAATTAATTCAATTTTGTTGACCAAATAATCATGGTTGAAAACAGTCTAGCTGCCAAGGTCGGAGCTCCGAGTGCAATGAGTCAAACAACACCAAGAATTCAACAAAATAAAGAAGTGATTTTTAGAGCCAATCCTCAACGACTTTCAATGGATGGGACTCCTGGTACAATCAAATTGAAAAGGAAACGGTATGATTTGTGCTTCTTTCAGCTGCTTATTTTATTTTCTGTGGATGAATCTAGGTAAGCAGCTGATGAAAACTATATTGTCCGATGAAATAGAAGGAAAAATAGAGAAACAATGATTGGAAGCTATGATATGATGACTGTGTGTTGATTCTGTTTGCATGCCACCCCACCAGCCCCAGTGTGTGTGAGTGGGGGGGGGGGGCTTTGTGGAGGGCTTACTACCATCTTTGCATTATGCAAACCCCAATGATTCTTTTGAGCCACTTTTCTTCCCTTGTTCTATTTCCTTGTTGGTTGAATGAAGTCCAGGAATTCAATGAAACCTCAGGCATCAGTAAAGTCTTTGAAAGGGGGTGCTTAAGTTATTTCAACAAAAAATTTGCTCCTACCAACAAAAATAATGTGCAAATCCCCAGGCCCAAAAAATACCAAAAAGCAAAAAAACACTCTTTCTTTTCAACCCCAGCAAAATGATAAGAACGTCCCTGTCCAACTCTTTAAAGATGCCATCCTGGGTATGAAACCCACCACAAACTCTTTCCCCATGGAACAGTGCAACATTTTAAAGAACGGCCACTGTCAAAGTGTTATCACCACAAAGCTACTTTCTGAAAATGTTTTTAAAGTGATTTTAAGCAGACCTTTCCCATGATTTTATGCACCATCCAGCAATTTTTAAGAATTTGCTCACCAAACACATCTAGCATGCATTACAAAGACAAGGGCCTTTCTTAATGTTGCACTTTTTATGAAGTAAATTTTCAAGTTTTGTCAACTTTGACATCTTATTTTTTCTTCAGGGAATCATTATCTGATGGAAGACATGAAGCGGTAAAGCTGGTAAATTTTTCCTCATGATTTTCTGAAAGTTGATTGAGGGTAAATTGACATGAAATTGTTCTTTGTTGAACGCAAAGAATTTTGGATGAACAGATTTTGGACAAAGTATTTTTGAACAAAATATTCAATATTTTTCAACAGGATTTTATTGTTATTACTGAAGAGAAATTTTATAACAAGTGTCGCGACAAATAGTTTCATTTTGACCCTTAGGATGACATGATGAAAAATAACGTCGATGTGCTTATTTAATTGACAAATCCATTAGTAATGTTGTGTGATAAATCCGTAGTAATATAGAGACAAGTCCATGTTAGTAACAAAAAATGTTTAGTATGACATATCCAGGAAAATTATATAGAACGTTTCGGCACTAGACCTTTGCCATCCCCAGCTAAAGAATCAAAGTACACGTGCTGGTTTTATACTAGCACTGATTATGGAAACCAGTTAAACTAGTCAAACAGGATACCATGGAGAACAAGTAAGCTAGCCCGGGGATTAGAACAACACGAGGGGTATTGAAGAGAAATTCTGGTCATCATTATGAACACTGATCTACAGTTACTGTATCTAAAGTTTATTNATCTTCGTATTGGCCGAGCACAGAGATATGAAGTATGACAACTCCGTTGGTTTAGTTTTTGATAGAAAGTATAACAATTCTTTAAATTTTAAAGTTTTATCAAGACAAGCTTAGCAAGACTATGATGATAATTTCTCCTGAGGTGCTACAACGATGTCGAGATTTCTTGTTTCGATTCTTTCATCGCAACTTTCAGCAAATGTAGGAATCCTTCAAGTCATGATACCGCCGTTATTTTTCGATTTTTGCAATCTTCAACTCTTGATCTTTTACTTTTGTGAATGTCATTTTGCTGAATTTCAACTGGAAACCCCTGAAAAATCAACATTTTAGCAGCGCAGTTTAAAAAACGAACATCACGCGAAGTCCTCGCGGGATATGAGGACAGCTTTTGATCATCAGGCGGCGGGATACAAAGCAAGCAAAAGCGTTATTGTTCTCGGAGCGTATGAGTTAATTGACAAATCCATTAGTAATGTTGTGTGATAAATCCGTAGTAATATAGAGACAAGTCCATGTTAGTAACAAAAAATGTTTAGTATGACATATCCAGGAAAATTATATAGAACGTTTCGGCACTAGACCTTTGCCATCCCCAGCTAAAGAATCAAAGTACACGTGCTGGTTTTATACTAGCACTGATTATGGAAACCAGTTAAACTAGTCAAACAGGATACCATGGAGAACAAGTAAGCTAGCCCGGGGATTAGAACAACACGAGGGGTATTGAAGAGAAATTCTGGTCATCATTATGAACACTGATCTACAGTTACTGTATCTAAAGTTTATTTTGCCGTTTTTATGATAAAAATGTTTATTTATTTACAGATCATCCTTCATGTTAAATTTTTGAAGGGGTGTCAGCAGAAATTTCCATTTAATAGAAATTTTTAAGGTTATCTATTATAGTTTGAATTTTCACCAAGAAGCTCTCTAGGGGCATTCCTTTTCTATGCAAAATGCTTTCTGATCAAGACATTGGATTTTTATACCTAGTTGAAATAATCTTGATTTTTTGAGCTGCCAAAGAATATGGACCATTGATATTTTGCACCAGAAAATACATAGGAAATAAGTATTTTTGCATGCTTTGAATGTCTGAAAATAGCAATGTCTGACCGTTTCTGGGTTTAGTCTTATATAAAGCAACATTTTTATTTGCAGTTCTAAACAAACATATACAATTAACTTATATGAAGAATGTAGAACATATGTTAGGGGTTATATGATAACTAAAGTGAGATTAATCCAGAAGGTGATAGAACTATATTTGACATTTTATAGGTTGGCCAGAGATTTAAAAAAGACAACAGTTACAGTACAGGCCTTTTGCACATTAAATTATGATAAGAATTCTTGAGCCATATGAAAGACCTAAAGTTTTATAAACAAGAATTCTTAAGAAACTAAAAACATTCTTAGGCAGGAAAGCTATGCTAATGTGCACAAAAGATTAATTGAATAAAAGGAATCAAGGCATGACTTGCTAGACCAAAAAGTGCTGCGAGCATCATGAGGCTGATTTTCTACAGTACATCTTGATTCTTAGTGATGTTTTTGTTACAGGCAGCAAATCCTTTCAACATGACTGCAAGGAATTTTCCAAAGAGAAGGTAAATAAATGTATACAGTAATTGTTTTTCATTTATGTCTTATTTTTTATTGAAAAAATTAAAGTTTACAATTCAATGCATCATTTTAAAATTTATTCCAGAATATGTAAGGATAACCAAATGCTACTGTAAGCTCGCTCTTTGGAAAGAAAGACTTTGGGAAAATGTAAAACATGCATTGATATTCTGTCTTTCAATATGTTTTATCTTGAAACCAAATACAGAATATTCATCTTTGTCAATACAGCTAGAGCTTTGCATGGTACTGTACATTCAGTTGCATTGTTAATATTAATGATGATACTAATACAGTAGTTATGATAATTATCTTGCAAAACACATTGATAATTATAGTAATCTTATAAAAACACGACTGTTTATGTTAAAAATCTTGATAATATTCTCATTAATTTTTATGTTCATATTTGCACTATATTTTGTGAAAGGTTTTTGCCTGATTTTTATGTCTGTAAATCCTGTAAAGGGATTTTATAAATTGATAGTAGAATCAATGTACATTTTGGTCAAAGATGAGTAATAACAAAGTCAAATTTTGTTTACTGCATTGTTTACTGCATCACTAACCGCATAATTGATCACCTTTATTTCAAATGTTTTTTCAGACCACTTGGAAAGGCTGCTATCATGATGAACAGAACCAGGTAATCATCTTTTTCAGGAACATAATGTTATGTTAAAGCATTTTGAAATATTTGTAGATCTATTGGACATTCATTAAGTTTAAAGTTATAGCGTAAAAGAGCTGTACTAAACAAAGGACATGTATTTCATAGAATTTCTTAAAGACCCACTGTCAACCATGATCCTTTGTGCACAGAATGAGAAGCAAGACAAAGAGAATTTAGGCCAAAAATGACTTATAGATAACACGAAAGTTGACTTTGGTGCCACGAAGGATCATGGTAAGCAATGAGTCAAGTCTGCAGTGGGGTTCCATCTGTACTGGCTACACAAACAGTATGTGAAATTTGTTGCTCAGAATTCAACTGACCTCCGTAATTGTTGATGGTATGGAAAATCTGATTGCATTATATGGAGTTCCAACCTATAGAAAACGTCTCATTTGCACTGCTTTTGCCTTCAATAGGGAAAGAAAGTCATAGGAGGTTTTTAGTTTAACATATATTTGTTACAATTGCATATTTATTATCTACTGTACTTTTTACATTAACTTCATTCAAACTCGCACAAGTCAGACTCATTTAAGTGGGATTTTTCAGGAGTCAAAATATCAGTTACCGACCAGATGGCAGAAAGCCTTTGAATTTCTTAGCCTAATTCCGACTTCATAAGTTGGGTATTTGTGTGAATAAGATCTTTTTGGGAATCCTGCAGGTAAATAACATACTGTGAATATAAGTTGGATTTAACCACAGAAATTGGGCTAGAACACTTTTCATTTGAACTTGGTTCCTTTGGAGCAATGCATCTGCAAACAAAAATACTTTTTGTTTTCATTAGGTTATTTGATTCTATGTGTATGCTTTGATGGGAACTAACAAGACCAAGGAGTTTCTTTTTCCTCCATGGAGCCTTGATTCATTCAAACATACTTTGTACAAATGAGCAGAAAGCTGACACATGCTTTATGTCTCATTCAATTCCTACCCTGACCATCCCCCCCCCCCCGGGCAGCCCGGGGGTCAACAAAAATTCCTTGCTCAAATGCCCGGGGGCCGGGGAAAAATTGACGGTCAAATGCCCGGGGGCCGGGCACTGAACAAACGCTATATTCCCAGTTACTGTATAAGCAAAAGCTCTTGCTCTTGCCAAATGCTACTCAAATGCCCGGGTGCTGGGGAAAAATGTACGGTCAAATGCCCGGGGGCCGGGAAATTTTTGTGTGCAAATGCCCGGGGGTGTCCTGGGGGGGGGGGATGGTCAGGGTAGGAATTGAACGAGACATTAGTTGGACTTGGTATGAGTGCAAAGTCCCAGTAACACATGTCACATCAAGGATTCTGTACGCTTATCAGTTCACATCTTTTTCCAGGGCAAACACTAGCAATAATCCTGCAAAGGCATTAGAATTGGTTAGAGCTGCATTGCAGCCAAGTTTGAATGCTGATATTGAAAGAGTTCTCGTGAACTATCAAGAGGTACAGTACATTTTTCTCATATGCATTAAATTATCTTATTGTGAGGAAATCCCAGGCTTTTATGCTTAAAGCTACTGCAGCAGAGTGGTTTTTAACATGAATTTAGAGAGAAGCTATTTTTTTGCCACTTGTGTTTATTGCAAATGAAGAATAGATATTTATGTATTTATTCAATTTATTTGAAAAATAATGTTATGTCTGTGGCTAAATCATAATCAGTTTATCGTTACTGAAACAAGGAGATGACTTTAAAAAAGACCTGTAATTCTTGCGATATTTTTCTCAGGAACTAGCCTATTGATTTCACTCTTCCGTAGATGTTCAGAATGGCAGCTTATAACATCTCTGATAATACAAAGGAACCAATCTCAGAGGATCACGTCAAGTATATATTGAGGAGATCTCTAGATGAGGTAGTTGACAACACTTTGGATTATAATATCTTACCATGTACTTCAACCATCATACTAGTTTAATGTTTGATGTCACAGTAAATCTTTAAAGATTGCATTTTTAGGCACCAAAAATTGCACCAATACACGTTCTTTTTATATGAAACTTGGATCAGCACTTAGTACTAACAGTTTCTTAATTTCGCATGAAAATTTCAGGGTTTTTGTAGTAAAAGTTTCTTAATTAGTTTCTTATTTTTTGGGCGTAAAATTGCGGTATTGTTCGAAGTTGAGCCTTCTTCTCAACAAAGGGCTTCCATTTTGCATTGACAATGTCATCACGAATAAGCCATGCACATTAAGGTAAAAATTTACCAAGTTTTGCAGAAAGTTAAAAAAGATGAAGGTACCTTTGTTAGAGGGACATAGAATAAGAGAGACATACAAAAATATATTTTTAAAGTTTCTTAACTGTTCTTGAGCGTAGTACTAGAGTTTCTTAAAGTGTTGGTCATCGTGGTACTACTTTCTTATAAACTAGTTTCTTATAAAAAAACGTGTGAGGCACCAAAAATTAAACTCCAAAAAGTCTCTCCTGTTATCTTTAAAAAAAGAGGAATGTACCAGAAAGAAGTTCATGCGCTTGAGAATTCGTAACACCTAGAGTACTGGATGGATTGGAGAGGAATAAATTTTATGTGATAGCCAAAAGACTTAATTTTGATTTTCTCATGTTCTATGAGTACTGAGAATATACTGGATGAGCCGATAAGCTGTAGGAAACGCGATAGTTGGTGTGTTAATTGAATATGATATTTAGAGTTACCTTGGTCTTCGCAGTCTTTGTAGCTACAGTATAGTTTTCTTGCCAACTTGCAACTTGAAACTGAAGAATTTTGTCATCAGTACGTGATTGCTGTAACGCTGCATGTTTTTGAACTATTTTTTCTTAGGCGAAGTCGATATTCAAAGTTGACAGCAAAGATGGCGACGGAGAACAAATGTCAAAGGTAGGGGCTAAATAAAGTGCCATAACCAATTAGCAATGTTTTGCTAGGCAGCTGTATAAGCTTTTATAGGTAAATACAAACAAATAACACTATAAATAATCATGCTTTGAACAGAGTTTTATTTTGTACCACGTTTCAGGCTTAAACCCACCATCAAGACTATTTGACTTGATAATGGGTTTAAGCCCGAATCGTCCTACAAAATAAAAGTCTGTTCAAAGCATCATTATTTACAGTGTTATTTGTTTGTATTTACTGACACATCGTGCAACACGCATGCAAGAAGTTTTTTTGTGCTTTTATAAGTGTTGAACATTTTCATTGGGGAAAGAACGATTTCGCGGGTTTGGAAAACAATTGTATTACAGCTATAATAATAACTGTTTCCCAAGGGCCTTTCTTTTGTTTCAAACCTATGGCCTCCGCACGGAGCCTCGCAAGCACAGTTCCATACATCCAACTTTGGCTTGCTTTCATCCCAAGAAAAGGTAATTGGGAATATCTTATTTTTGCAGATTGCAGAGAAGAGGGAGGTCGCTATAAAGCCGGTGATAATCAGAAAGGTAAGAGACTACTCACTAACTTCTAATCGTGCGTCAATTTGTCTTGATTAGTCGTCGAGAAGGAAACAGAAAGATAACATTCAACTGCAGAAAATCTAGCTAACTTTTTAAATCAGACTTGGCACAGTTGTAGGTCAGCAACCTGGCTGTAGAAGGAGCGAAGGAAAATAAAAAAAAGTTCGAGTAGTTTTGGAGATAACCCAACTTTTCTGATATCGACGACAATGTTTGAAAGATAATTTGTGGTAACATTGCGATCTACCGGATGTCCCAAAATGATGTATTATTGTTTGATTGCTTACATTTCCATAACCAATGAACTGATTTTCAAACACTTTGTTTTATTCGATTGCCTAAAGGCTAAATTGTATTTTAAGATGTTGGTTGTGGTTTTACCAGTTTTTCAAAATCTGTTCATCGGTTATGGGCATATAAGCAATCAAACGATAATACATCATTTTGGGACACCCGGTATATATCTTTCGCTTTCCATGACAATGCAGAACAACACCCTTTTAACTGCTTTTCGATAGGCCGGATGATATTGAAGAAATTAACTGATTTCTGAAGAAAGTGGTTTTGCTAATAAACGGCAACTCACTACTGTTCACTAGAGCAGACAGCAGAGTAAATAGGAGTTGAACTGTTCTCAGAATTATAACTATCATTGAAATAGGAATGCCATGGAATAGACGATTGCGCTAAAGATGGCGGCGAGGAATTTGTTACCAAGATGCATTGCGTTCTAATTAAGATTCTTTAACGATTCTATAGGAATTCAATTAAAGAACGCAGTGCATCTTGGTAAGAAATTCCTAGCCGCCATCTTTAGTGCAATCGTCTATTTCGAGCAAACTGTTTGTAATGAATTTTTGTAAATTGTGTTCAAAATAAAAATTATTAGCGTATTAGAATGAGAAGTTTTATGAAAAACTGCTTGGGTCAATCTCGCAAAATTTTATCGCCAAGCTCTTCTATGTAGAAAGTTTAAAACTGTCATAATCTTCTCCCTGGTACACANGACAATGCAGAACAACACCCTTTTAACTGCTTTTCGATAGGCCGGATGATATTGAAGAAATTAACTGATTTCTGAAGAAAGTGGTTTTGCTAATAAACGGCAACTCACTACTGTTCACTAGAGCAGACAGCAGAGTAAATAGGAGTTGAACTGTTCTCAGAATTATAACTATCATTGAAATAGGAATGCCATGGAATAGACGATTGCGCTAAAGATGGCGGCGAGGAATTTGTTACCAAGATGCATTGCGTTCTAATTAAGATTCTTTAACGATTCTATAGGAATTCAATTAAAGAACGCAGTGCATCTTGGTAAGAAATTCCTAGCCGCCATCTTTAGTGCAATCGTCTATTTCGAGCAAACTGTTTGTAATGAATTTTTGTAAATTGTGTTCAAAATAAAAATTATTAGCGTATTAGAATGAGAAGTTTTATGAAAAACTGCTTGGGTCAATCTCGCAAAATTTTATCGCCAAGCTCTTCTATGTAGAAAGTTTAAAACTGTCATAATCTTCTCCCTGGTACACAAGAAAAGATCTCATGATTTCCAACGCACTTACTTTTAACCATTTAGGTGCAGTACTTCGCATTTTAAGGAACGCTTTTGTTCATCTTAACCAATAAAATTAAATCATAGTTGAACGCAAAGTTCCGCTCTAAGATTCGCTCTAAGGTTCGCAATTAGAGCGCAATGCATCTTTGTAAAAAGTTCCTTGCCACCATCTTTACTGTAATGATCTATTCCAGTACATGTTATGACAATTCTATTATCTTTAATTATCATTATAAATGTAAACAGTATGGCTACATGGCCATTTTTATTATTATTACGTTTCGACGGGATCCCATTTTATTAATATCTATCTCATCCCTTGTCGTGAAGTTGAATTTCATTCATTGAGAAGTGCACGTTTAAAACAAAGGGCCATTTTGCCTCAGCAAAATTAAAGGTCAATTTAGCCCCAATTCTACTTCTACAAGTTTAATTGACTACAAAAAGAAGGAGAAATGAATACACCTAAGACACACAATGCCCATATGGAGTATGAAATCTTAGGACTTGTAACCCTTTCCCACTTTATACTCTCTGATTCTATGTTTTATATGCGGTATCAATTGGATTAACACTTTCTGGGATTCTTTTTCAGAAAAAAATCCGACGTGATGATCACAGGTATGGGCATGGATTTTCCTTATTCAATTCGATCTCTTCAACTTCACTTTGCATCATTTAAATTCACTTAAAGGAAGGATGCACTTTCATTTGAGTTGCTTTTTGAGGGATTCTTTATTCGAGATACATTGTTGGTAGAGCTAGTGTATCACCAGTCACAAAACATAAACTAGAACAAGATGAAGTTTTCACAAGGGATTGTTTAACTCAATGTGACAATCGAATCTCCAGTTCACCCATTCTTGTGTAAATGACCTGCAGAGCTGCAAAAAATATTTTCCTTTCTGGGAACCTGGTAAGCAGGGGAAAAATTTTCTGCGAAGTCAAGTTGTGTCGTGCAAAATACTTGATGTTTCTGCTAGCCACGATGTGCCCAAAAGATCCAAAGGATATTCCGACTAGACAGCGGTGTTACCAGGGAAAATTAAATGGGGCCGCTAGGAAAAATTTTGGGGCCACGCCCTTTACTTTGGCTGAGAATGCATCTCCCAATATCATGCTTGCCATTAGCGACAAGGAAACTTGGATAGTTTTGTGACAGTTATCTTCTAAATCAGAGCACAAGGAACCTTTTTTTAAGAAACATCCTACTATATTTTGTCTTAGATTCCATATTTGCCAAAGTATTTGCCAATACTAATGAGAGATTTGATATTTCTCGGAAAATTCTTACCCAACCTATACCCAGTGGCCACGACATTGCTAGAAGAGTTTTTAGATATAGAATTGTAAAATTCATAGTCAACTGGGGAATACAAAACCTCGAACTCTGAGATTTTCATGTACATAATTTGCCAGTTGGTAAAGTGTCTACTTTTTACTGTAACTAGAAGAAAATTGTTTGGACAATTTCACAAGTTTATAGACTCAGTCGTAAAAAATAGTGTTAACAATCAATATTCAAAATTACATGATCTCTTTATCTATTCAATCTTGGTCCAAATTTGGCTAAAATTGCTGAAAGCAAGAATAGGAAAACACACAAATACATGTCAATATAATGGTCTGAACTGAAAATGCTCAACTTTACATGAAGAAACAGACTAAAATTGTGAAGTATTTGGAAATTTTTGTGCTGTGCTTTGGAATGAAAACAAATTTGTTCAAAATTTAGGTTTCTAGAATTATGATTTGTTCAGTGCAGCCTTGTGTACATTATTAAAGGTTTCTTAAACAGTATTAAATATTCTCCTGATGTATCAATTAGTGGCCAAGAGACCATAATTTATGGCTGCAGCACAAGAATTTCAGGCAATAAAATTTTCTGAATGCAAAGTTAAAAAATATTCCTATCTGGGTGCATACTGTAATGTAAGATGGTGCCAAATGTTTACAAAAGTGAGAAAGTTTCAGTGCAGACCTTGCATACAGTGACACTGTTTCTCCCCCAAAGAATTCTTGGTTGAAGATTTTAGTCTTTCATGTAAGATCTAAAGAAATTTCATCAATTATGTGAAGAATTCTTGAAAATTCTTAAGAATTCTTAAGACTTCTTGAGAATTCTTGCCATACTGATGTGTGCAAGGCTGTAGCCTTGTATTTTTACTTGGGATTATGATCAATTGTATAGAAAATCAAATAAGTTTTCTCTTTTTGAAATAAATTGTAAAAAACAATCATTTTCTCCTTGTTTGAGCAAACTTTTCTTGAAAAATTTTCTGCCAAGGCTGAAAATTTTCTGGGAACCTAGTTCCTTGGTTCCGATACTTTTTGCAGCTCTGATGACCTGATTGCCCAAAGTTAGCTCAACATACAAAATGAAACGAACCTTAGTATTTATCAGTAGAACTTGCTCGTGTGTATTTTTCGTAGCTGTACATTTAGTTTTAGTTTAGTTACACGTTCTTCATGTTAATGACTGCGGAGTTGGCATGGTATCCTGCACTCCGTGGTATCGTCCTTGTAGTGTAGTAAAGTAGCTCGTACGTAGTGTGTTAAGTAGTTTGTTTGTAAAAAAATTTTATATTGAATAAAAAAAATGTGACAATTGCTGAAACTTCTTTGTTGCTTTCTGAAGCAATATGCAACCACAGGAAAGGAGCTAGGCATGAAAAATCTCTTTCCTAGTTTGCATGCAGCCTCAACTTCTCTTCAAAGGAAAAGTAGAGTCTGTGCAACAACGAGGCAAAGCTTGTAACGCTGACGCTGCAAAACTGATAACTTCTGGCTGATATTCTCAACGCGCGTCAAAGCAGACGTGAGCCGCGTCATAGCGCGTCATACCTGTAGAAAGCGTAAATCCGTGAATGAAACCATAAGGAAATGAAAATCCCACGAAATGCGAGCTACGTAATTGTTTGAAGCATACATATTTTGACTGAAGCTGTGAACGAAGTTGCTTCAACGTTCTTGCTACGTTCTTTTCCTTTGAGGAGGAGTTGAGGCTGCACGCATGCTATTCTTCTTCTTTCCTTGCTTACGAACAAATGTTATGCAACAATCTTTTCAGCCCATACATTATATCCTTTTACATAAATCTCGTACTGATCTTCTTAATTTTTAGGGAAAAGCCCAGAGATGATTACAACTACCCATCGGTAAGGAAACTTAAAAATAAACATAAGGAAGGATGCATACAATAAATACCAACAATGCAGAATTTTTGAAGAACAGCAGAAAACACTAGTTTATTGTTTTTGATTCTTATTCGTGGGTACCTACTGTATTCATTCCTCTGTAGATTCCAAAGTGGCGTTAAGTAGAGTTTTTTACTCCTAATGCTTGAGTAGGATGGTAGATTAGATTTTGAAACATATCTGATAACTAATAGATGTTTTTCGGTTTGTCTCTATGCTTATCTGTTTCTTCTTTGAATTTATGCAATTTACCGTAAGTCTAGAATGCAAATTTTTGACATCATTGTTTTCAGAATTACAGTTTCTACATTTTACGAAGAGGAGTACGAAAAGACTCATCTAAAGATTTGAAAAAACCGAAACTAAGCACTATAATGTTAGTGGAATTCTTAAGAAAACCTTAGTTTATGAAGCTTTACGATATGGCTTTAAGCAAACGTCTTTATCTTCTCTAGTTTACAATTTAGTGCCGTCAAAATTTTATATCTAGCAGAAATGTCATAAATAGCAGAAAACAAAATGCTGTATATTCTGAAGATAAAAATGATGCCAGTAATAAGCATTCTGGAATTATTAACTAAAGTACCTAAAGTTTCTTTCAAGCTATTCAGTCCTGAAAGCAGGGAATGCACATTTACACTCTTCTTTTCAAAGATTCCAACGCTCATCTTGCAGCTCCATATCTTCGCATCAAAATGACACCAGAATTGTTTTGCCTTTCAGTGGGATGAATCAAGATTAACTGACGAAACTGAGTTGATCATGGGTGTCAAGGCTAACAAGTAAGAATTGCTTTTTATGTCTTTCAAATACAGTAAAAGTCCGCACCAAATAACCTTTGATTTTCTGTAACAGGCTAAAATGACTCCTGTACATGTATGTGGTGGTTCTTTATGTAAAAGGTGCTTGATTGACCAACAGCCAGCCTGAAGGTTGTCAACCCGCTGTTTCTTTTATGCGGGTTTTACTGTAGGTCTACGATTTATCAGTTCGTTTTAGCTGCCTAATATGTTGTCTAGCATTAGTACCTGGTTAAACACTTGATAAAAATCAAGCTCTAAAAGATTTGCAACCGTTCAGCAGAACTCCAATCCAGGGGTGAATATATATCAAATAAACAACAGTGTTTGTTTTGTGTGTAGTACGTCGTTACGCATATGTAAACAACTATTTCTTTAAAGTACGACAAAGTATTATGAAAGTTAAAAATCACAACGTTTCGAGCTTAACTCTTCATGAGCTGACACTCGAAACGTTGTGATTTATAACTTTCATAGTGCATTGTCGTATTTTAAAGAATTATGGGAATATATGTCAGCTGGATTTTTATCTTTTTTTCGACGTGTAATCCAATCGCCCCCAACTCTTCCTCAGAACAAAACTATGCGTCCAGCCCCAAGCTGCCTATTAGGTTCCTCTCTTCTCCTTGTATCAGGTTGCAGGATATTGACTTTCCCCCGCTGCTCCCAACCTCTTATAACATAGGCGAATATTTGTATACTAATTGCTTATGGAGTGCAGGAAATCCATCCAATCCAGGGGGATTATCAGTGCCTCGATGCATCCGTCATATACTTTTTGCCTTCCCAGACTTTTTAAGGAAACAAAGAATCCTTTATATTTTGATCAGTTGAATCACTTACGTCCTTTCTTCTTAAAGAATTTTAGGATTCGCTTCAGCAAGAGGAAGATTGTATTCAAGGCATCCGGACCTGTTCAAGGTGATTTTCATTATTACAAATATCAGTTTTATAGTTTATTCGACGCGATTCATGCCACAGCGGTCTATGAATATAGTTTAATAACGGCTATCATTAACGGCTCAACATAACGAGAAAAGAAACCTGGTAGAATCCGGATTTTAGAACCCAACCAAACAAAGAGACTCTTTGGAAATTTCAAGATAAAAAGTATAGGTAACGCATCAAATCATGGAACAGTTTATCAAAGCGACTCAAGACCATTTCTTATTAAAAATCCTAATTCCCGTAACTTTTTAAAAAGGTATGACCCCGGTGGTTTCAGTGAAACATATTTTCTATATCTGAGTTAGACTTTTTGCTACGGAATGATTGTTATTTCATTAAAATCAGTACATAATTTATGATACTACATTTTTGCAAACGCCGAGCCGATACATACACTCATTATACTGGGTGTCCCAAAAAACATGTGCCCCGTTTGCCTGAAGATTGCAACAAAATGGCAAAAGATTCGTGCCAAATTTTTGCATGATGTTGCTCTTCAGATATTCAATTAAATTTGGCTACCATCCCCATAAAAATCCGTTGAAAAATGATGGAGTTGTGACCTTCAAGAGACCAAATTTGCCGATGACTGAAACCAGCGGTCGGCCATTTTGTCTTACTATTTTGCAGCGATAAATAGCTTCATGGATGACATGAAACAGCAGCTTCCAATGTCATAGCTCTAGTGAAAATTCCAATAATCATCAGAGAGTTCAACTATTTCTGACCTCATAGGAACTATTTCTTACCTCATTTGTAACTATTTTTTACTGCAAAATAGTAAGACAGAATGGCCGACCGCTGGTTTCAGTCATCAGGCAAATTTGGTCTTCTGAAGGTCATAGCTCCATCATTTTTCAACGGATTTTTATGGGGATGGTAGCAAACCTTATTTGAACATCTGAAGAGCAACATCATATAAAAGTTTGGCGAGAATCTTTTGCCGTTTCGTTTCATCACAATCTTTAGGCAAACGGGGCACAATTTTTCTGGCTCACCTGGTAGTCTGCAGAACTTATTCGATAATGCCCCTTCGTCTTTTTCAAGTAAAATTGATATTCGATTGACAGACTTTTGTATAACTTCTACAGTATATGGCAGATCAGGATGATAAACAATGGCTGTATGATAATGGGCATATGCCAATAACTGGCGGAAAGGTATTATATTCCTATCTAATCACTTAAACTGTCTAAGTGTTTGTGCGTATGGCGTATGGCGTTTGATATAAAGGACGTATTTGAGGCCTAACCCTATTTATTAATCATTACTTTGAACAAAAAATTACCATAATTTCAGAAAATTCACAATGAAAAATACCCATCCCCAGACTTTTCTAGCAAAATACTACCCCAAGAATGGTACATATCCCTGTATGACTGGAAAGTAGAGTACCCCCTCCCCGGGGGTTAGAGGAGGCGATTTTAAGTTATTTCTATGAAATCATGTTTCTGTTAGTTTTCTAAAGTCCTGCTGCTACTGTTTTATTTTTCGACGTTGTTTGTGTCAGTGCCAATGTCTCTCTTACGAGCTGAGAAGACATCCATCAGAGCAAAGGGTCGTATGACTTGGCAAACAGCGAAAAGATGCCATGCAAAAAGTAGATACTATTTTCTGAGCTTTTGGAAATAATATTTTTGAACATTCCTTGCAAACACTTTTTATAGTTTTGTCAAAACTTGTCACTTACTTAGGGATCGTTTGGATTGATCGATTATTTTCTTGCTGAATTGCATCGAGACAAAAGTTCTGTAACTTTGTATTCTGATGCTGCATTTTTGTGAATCAGTTATTTGGCAAGCGAATTCGGCTGTTCAGCGAGGAGCAGCCGCATACCGGCTAAAAGATCCAATTTTGTGGATATGTAGCCACGTCAGCACTCCATATTGTCGACTTAAAGTCAGCAAGGTATTTTATTATTCAAGCGCCGGTATTTAAGCGGTTTATTGGCTACTTTTGCCACAGTTTGTGTCTATTAAAGAGAATTCACTGTGCCAAAAGTTGACTGTGCCCTTGTGAAAAGTCCTTTTAGGTATTTTCTATCAATGTTGCTATAAATAAATTTTTATATTCCAGGCCTTTTTGATGATAGCTGATGACATTCGAAACCTGGCAACGACGCATCAAGATTACAAGTAAGCAGCTACTTTTTATGTTCTTGTTCGTTTGTTTTTAGTTTTTGTTTTGTTCCTAAGAGTAACTGATTCCAGCATAAGTAGGAAGTTTTGGAAAGACATTAAAAAACCAGCCATGTCATGTCATGTCATGTCATGGTGCAATTTGTGAATAAGTACACGAAGAGGAGGCTAGCCACGAATGAGAGGCAAGAACACAATGCAGCAGCCTCGTTTGCGTTGAGTGTGATCTCAGAGCGCACCAACCTTCATGCAAAGTTACGTCACTGTCGCCTACTTCAACACGCAACTTCGCAGAGAAAGAAAGAAAATGATAAAAGAGTACGATACACATTTCATAGTAGCATAAGCGTTCATTTTATCATCAATCATACCAGTTCCGGATTTATCGTTTAAAGCACCCACGAATGTTTTCAAATCACACTTTGATGTGGAGCTACTGCAGAGCCTTGAAATCCATCTTATTTCAAGAAGAGTGAGGGCTCACATTTGTCACTTCTTTACCTAGCTGCCCCTTGCGCTAGCCCAGACAACTCTATGTTCTCTCACCAATCACATTTCTCTCTTTTCAGGGACAATTTAGGAATAACAAGAGAAGATATTAAAGGTTTTGTGATGCCAACTTTTATGATCCAGAAAGTGAAAGCAGCAATAAAAAGTACGTATAATAGACCTTTGCGCAGAGTTACGTCACTATCGCCTACTTCAACACACAATTTCGCAGAGAAAGGAAGCAATTGAAATATATGAAATATATGAAAAATATGAAAAATAAAAATACCTACGTCAGCAAGGTCCGCGTTCTTCGATATGCCGGTTTTCATAAGATGGATGTCCTTGTATGGAATTAAATGCATTGCTTGTTCTTCCGATCAGCGGAAATTCACTCAATCGACGGAACAAAAATTGGGAAATTTCCGATTACGTAAAACCTCTTCGATAGACCTCTTAGCTTCTAAAAAAGAGTCTGTTTCGAACGATATTTTAATAATTTTCATTCGAAAGGCTCGACTGAGCGCGTTATAATTTCTACAGTAGAAACCCGCATAAAAAAACCTGTTTTTATAAGAACCTAGAGGCTGAAATTCAATCTTTAAAACCTCCTAAATAAGAACCCCTAAGAGGCTGAAACTGGGAACGGTTCCTATATAATAGCTTTAATGTAAATTATTAAAATGACAAGAATTTTTAGAATTCTTCACATCCTGATCAGACTTCTTCATTGGTACAAAGGATTTGTTCTCAAGAATTCTCAAGAATTATCAAGAAATCTCAAGAATTCTTGGGCTGGAAAACAGTGTTAATGTGTGCAAGGCCTGCTCATATATAAGAACCTTTTTAAGAACCTTACAGGCTGGAATTTAGAATAGCAGCCATTTAATTAAGAACCAATTCAGGCTGCCCAGAAAAAACCTAGGTTCTTTTATGCGGGTTTCTACTGTATCACTGTTGTTCACATTCGAAAATTCATCTGTTTGTAAGATATTTAACAAAATATCTCTCGATCCAGACTCTTTTGTAGATAGATAAAGGTCTATTGAGGGGAAATAGACTTCAAACGTAACATTGACTCAGCACCATATTTTAGGGTGGGGTACCGTTGTCCCGCGTAATTTTAC
>REGL01000356.1:118642-129914 GCA_004194395.1 Aurelia aurita complex sp. Pacific | reverse complement strand
TATTTCTGTTTCGTGAATTTTCATTGCAATGAAAATTCAGCCTCGATCCTGTGCTTTGTAATAAACAATAGAGAGAATTGTATTGCATGAACCAATCAGCTTCATGACATATGCCCTGTAATATATTTGTCCAACGGGGACGCGCTGCTTTTCAGGGTATCGTTTTCACCTAATTTTTTCTGGAGCGTAGTATCAAAATAGGCAATTTTTCTGGAGCCGGTTGTCAAAAGAGAACTTTTGTTAGACCAGGTTTGTTATTTAGTCTAATTTTTGTGTTTTGGAGTATACTTTTGTACGGTTTTTTTAGAATCGGGTATCATTTGGAGGGAAAAATTCTAGAGCGGGTACAAAAAATGTTTTCGTGGGCACATTCCCGTACAAACTTAGGTCAAGTACCTCCTCCCCCGAGCTTTCCCATCCATTGTTCATTAATGTCTATTGTGAGTTTATTTTGATTAATAACAATGTCTTATGTCTCGTAATGTCAAATGCCTCGTTTGAATATGTTTGAATTATGTCTCGTAAGTCTCCCCAAGGATCCTTTGATTCACAAACGAAAAACGGAAAAGCGGCATTCTCTTTGTCTCACTTCCAGATAAACGAAAACGGGGCTATATGACAGGGACACCAGAACCGTGTACAATAGGCCTAAATTGGGAAAGATAAGTTGTAAAAGTTGGATTTATTCAAAGAAAAGTATATTAAAATGGATAAATATGTGAAGAAAACGAGTGCCAAGAAGAAGGAAAGTCAAGATAGAGAGCCATGGGACATCCATGTAAGCCAAGGATGCAAAATGCGAAATGTTATTCCATACTGTTTGAAAACACTGAAAAGCAATGGCAAAATTATGTTGACAGGAGTTGGGGCACAAATGAATAAGACGATATCATTAGCTGAAATAGTTAAACGAAAACACAGCAATATCTCACAAAAGACTGATATTTATTACACAGAATTTGAAGACCAGTGGGATCCTAAGGATGAAGATAAGGGGCTTGATAGTTTGTGTGTGACAAGAAATGTCCCAACAATTAAAATCGAGTTTTCTATTAATGCAAAAGAAGGCAATGACACTGAAGCTGATGTGATGGCAGTTGATGATGGCCAGCTGAGCAAGGAAGCTGTGAATGATTTGAAAAGAGATTTAAAGGCAACTTTGAAAGAATTTGCAAAAGAAAAGCCAGTTGAAGAGGATGCAAGACCAAATAACAAGAAACAGAGAAGTAGGTCTACCCCTAATAAAACATCGCAACACAGAAAGAATTCTGGAGAATAGAGATTATCGTTATTTATTAGCCTTGAGAATCGTTTGTGACTTTTGGGTTCTTTCCTTTGAAAGCACATTCCCCATTCCTAGAGTGCATTTCTTGATAAGTTTTCCTTCCAAAAAGGTCCCAGCAAAGAACCCAGGGTGCATTCCATGTAAAACCTACGCCGAAGGTACGCCGAGCCCTAATCTTTCGTACGCCAGGTATTTTCAGGGAGAGAGAATACACGTCATATATATTTGATCATATCAAGAGACTGCTAATTCACACAAGAAAAGATAGAGGACAACTTCACATTAACGCCAAGGTAGGCAGATTTTTGTATGCCGTCATGACAAGAACCGATTTTATTGAAAAAATGACGCCGCTACGCCAAAAAAAATTCAGGTCTACGCCGAAGATCTTTGGGCCTAAGTACATGGAATGCACCCTTGCAAAGAACAAAAGATTGTTTGCTTGCATTGTATTGTAGGCATTCAAATTAAACATGATATTTTGAATTTGGGGGTTAAGAATTGTCAGACATCACTTAGATCACAAGTTGCAAGCTCTGTGGTCACAGACATCACTGTTAAGCCATTGGAACAATCATCATTATTACTCAAAAGACCCAAAACCCTGAACGTGAATGGCAGTGACTCGGACATTGTGGTCATCAGGTTCGTTTAGGAATTTACAGTATATAGGCCTTGTGCGCATCAATATTTGTTTTCCCGCCTAAAATTTCCCTAAGATCCTTCCGAATATTTTCATTTTCTTTTAGAATTCTTATTAAAAAAAAAGTTTTCGTATGACTCCAGCATTCTTATCAGCGTGTGAGGAATTCTTGAAAATTCTTGCCATGTTAACGTGGCCGCTCAAGCCCTGTACTGTATTTTTACCATTAACATTTAACAGTATATTTGGGTCCTTCAGGTTAGGTCATTTGTTTCCAGAGGAATTAACGTGAACCATGGATACCCTTTAATCTCTTCTGTCCAACCCTAAGTAGATTATACAATTTGTGCAAACTTTGCAATCAGTTTGCATCAAGTATGCTCCATTGTTATTCTGGAGGTTGCAAGTTTGTTTTCACAAATTTCCATGTTCACAGGAAGCTTTAAAAAAACTGTTGCAAACTTATGTGGTGCAAAATTCAAACTGCTTGCAAACAATTTACAAACTCCCATATCTGAAACATTTCGAAATCTCCCAATATAAACTTTGTGCAAGTAAGGAGAAAAAACTTCATGAAGAGTCCAATTTTCTGTGATATCTGGTATTCCAAAAGAGCTACTGTAAAAAACCTTATGTTTTCCATACAGTAATACATATAATGCAATATTTTTGCAATCAATGAAATGATTTTTTTATATTCAATGAGAAATTTTACAATACAAGATACTATTACTATTTAATGCTACTTACAAAACTACTTTACGATACTGTAATTGTATTGTGTTATTGTATTGCTGATATACCTCATATGGAGGTTGTGCATTTAATAAATAAATCAATAACCCTGGGGGGCATTACACATATTTTGGGTACGGGGAGGTGCCGGGGTAGGGTATCAATTTTCGCGAGTTTGGTATAAGGAACGGAATCAATTTTCACGATTTTGGTATAAGGAACGGTACCGATTTTTCACAATTTTGGTATAAGTATAAGGTCAGATATATATTTTCGCAAAATTGGTATACGGTTGGGTGTACTTTTTTCGGAAAATTAGTATAAGGAACGGGTATGTTTTTGAAGCTTCGATGGCACGTCCCCGATGAAAACCTGGTTAAGTACCCCCCCCCCGGCTAAATAACATTCAAATACAAAGAGTGCTGCAAAGACAATGTCTTGGAGAGCAGAGTCTCCTAAAATGATCAGCATAAACAAAAGCAGATCTCGTTCCTTTTAGCAAAAAATCAAGTTTAAAACAAAATTTGATAAAATTGTCCTTCAAACCTTAAGATGCATGACAACTACAGAAATTTCTACAATCTACCGAAATTCTCTACTGCTAATCTACAGGTTGCTACAGTACATTACATCATCAACTCAAGTCCTTTTTCTCAGAAATCGCAGAAATTGGTCAAATTTTGTACTGAAGTCCATTTGATGCAAAGGGAATCCACTCTACGGTTGTTAGATCTGGTCAGCTTCGTAACATCAAAGCATTTTAAATTTACAGCAATTTTCAATTACAATTTAATGCTCTGTATTACATCTACAAGTCCTTTCTCTGTTAACTGTTTTTCCAACTGATCAATTTCTGCACTAAAGTCATGTGTCTTGATAGAGAGGGAACCAAAGACATGATCCAATCTGGTTAGATCTGGTCGTCTTTCAGAAAAGTCAAAGCACAGGGGCTTAAATTCAGGGAATTGAGACTTTAATTCGTTAACCATTCCATGGCCTCCCCAACCAATAAATGATATGAATACAAGTGAAGCAGGGTAAACCTCCTCATGATATTTCTTGAACAAATTCGCAAACCTGTGGAAAAAAAATTTATAACAAGCATTAGTGCTGATCTTAGGCTAACCATGGTACAAAGTGGGGAAAAATGACACAGTTGTTTTAGGATTGCAATTTATCACATAACTTTTAGACAGGTGTTTACACTGATCACAGATTGTCACCAAGTGTTGCAAGGTATTGCAGAAATAGGAGTTTTCTATTTCTGCAACACAGATTGCCATAGGCTTAGGAGGTTAAGGGGCTGTACTGTATGTCAGGCCAAATTTTCATAAAGAATGCATTTTTAATCAGGCCGCCCCCAAATTTTATCTCCCTGTGCGCTCATGCAGATTGCAGGGTATCACAGTGGGTTGCAGCGGTATGCAGCAATTTGTAGTAGTTTCAATTCAACACAATACAACACACTTCTTGCAAGACATGCAACACTCTAAAACGTTCTAATGGATCATAAGTCATCTCAAAGAGCTTTTCATTTAAATCTTCATAATGCTTATCTAGGTTTTCAGGAAATTTTCAATAAAGGCAAGAAGTAGGTGACTGACATACCTGTATCCCTCGCATTCACCATTTTCACCTTCATCTGTTACAATCACAAATGTTTTGACAATCTTCTTTTGTTTAAAATATGGGTACAGAGATGCTGCAGGAGTGGTACAGTTATCTGCCTTTATGAGGTTTGACAACTCAAATACCTTCAAAAAATAGAAACGATATTTCATGAATAATATCAAGATAACAGAAACCTGATCGCTAGGTGAAAGCATGTTCATGGCCTTGTACTGTACTTCTAAATACTCGGTTTTTGACGGTTTTTATCATTAGGTTTTAAAGTTGCCTTGTTCCAATTCAAATTTGTATTTTCCTTGTGAACAAAATGCGAAACAAAAGCAACCAAGTCATACTTTTATGCTAGGAATATTCTCAGTTCAGTATTTTGTGTGTGGGTTCTGGGTCATGCAGTACTGTATATCACTGTGAATGTTTAAAATGCCCACATGTTATCATTTCATTTTTCTTTTTATGAAGAAAACTGGACGACTTGGTTCATATCATCAAGATAAAATAAGAGAACTATATCATATGTATGNTCGGTTTTTGACGGTTTTTATCATTGGGTTTTAAAGTTGCCTTGTTCCAATTCAAATTCGTATTTTCCTTGTGAACAAAATGCGAAACAAAATGCGAACAAAAGCAACCAAGTCATACTTTTATGCTAGGAATATTCTCAGTTCAGTATTTTGTGTGTGGGTTCTGGGTCATGCAGTACTGTACAGTATATCACTGTGAATGTTTAAAATGCCCACATGTTATCATTTCATTTTTTCTTTTTATGAAGAAAACTGGACGACTTGGTTCATATCATCAAGATAAAATAAGAGAACTATATCATATGTATGGCTATGTTGAATAAGGAAATTAAATAAAAAATTAAAGGATGCCTGGTATCATTTCTTGTGTTACAGGGGGTAATTATAACAAAATTACAGGATAACATTTGAATCATTTCTTTTGGTGTACTACTTAAGTTTGCACAAACAATTTTCTTGGTTTACTTTTTTCTGGCTCACCGATTCAAGGATGTAAATACAGGCATTACACACATCAACATACTGTGGTTCTCCTGCTTAAGAATTCTCAAGAATCTTAAGAATGTTTCCACCTTCTTAACAATTCTTGGTTGAAAAAATGTATGATGTTTCACTTAATACCATAATATAAAGAATTCTTGAACATTCTTGAGAATTCTTGTGATGTTAATGGGTGCAAGGCCTCTCCTGTACAGGGACGTAGGAAGCATCTCAGACTTGGGGGGGGGGCAGGGCACCTCAAGAGCACTTTTTTCATTAACCTAAAAGGGCACTTCTTTGTTTATTGCAAAATCTTAGGGGGCACATGTCCCCAGTGCCCCCTGGTTCTTATGTCTCTGGTCCTGTATGACATAGTTCCTAGAAAATAATCATCTTACCTGCTGCACAGTTTTAGGAATAAATGGAGGATGAATATTTTCTGAATCAAAAAAGACAAGTTCCGCATTTGCAATTTTGGTGAAGAGGCTTGCAATGATATTGCTCGTTCTAATTGCTACATCCATAGACGCTGACTTGTCACCAATCACAACCACAGGAGATTCCAAATTTAAGCTACAAGAAAGAAATGATTTACATCAAATGCAGACAAATTTCAGATGGACAAATTTCAAGGAAAAATATTAGGGGTAAACCTTTGCTGCTTGTTGCTGGAAAAAATTGGGTTGTAGAGATAAAATAGCTTCCACCTCTTTCAATAGCTCTTAATAATGAAATCTAAGGTATAGATTTTCATAGCTGAAAACAAACTCTATTCCCCAGTGCAAAAATTTCACCATCGACTGTGACTGCAAAAGACTTTATGGGAATTGTTGTAGGGAAATGTTTAAAAGTTAAACTTAACCAAAGGTGTTTTTGTCTGCGCAACACATTGTAGTCTCACTTTCGGCATTTTTAGTTATTCAAGGATAATATCCACAAAAATGTGCACCAAAAAATAGCAAAACATTCTTGTTGGAATAAATTCCATCCCAATTTTGTATTTTCTCAGGCAAATCATAAATTTCCAAAGTTCTGGCAGTATTGTTTCTTTATGTTGTCCTTGGAACTCGTACTGTGGAAAACCCATATTTTTATTAACTGCACAAAGCTTCACAAAGTCAAAACACTAGTGAACAATTAAACTAGCCCAGTTTTGAGATGAGCAAAAAGAAGTTTTCGAACTTTTCTTAGTTTCAAAGTGAAATAATTTTGGAGTGGAATAAGATAATAACTTGAAAATGTTTCGTTTGCACGATTGTGTCATATAGTCAGCTTTTGGGAAATATGAACAAAATTTGGATTCTAAGAATTCTATGTTTCTAAGAAAGAATTCTAAGGTTTCCTCTACCTACATACCTGAAGCTTGACAGTTGCTCCTCTGCCACTGGGTAGAGTTTTTGAAGGAACTCAAGTGAATCACCATCGTCATTTTTTATCATCTCAAGTGTATCCAAGCGCTCCATTAATTTGCCATATGGCATCTTCTGTATTTGTTCTCCATTTTCCATTCTTGTAACCAAGATTTTGTCAACATTTGGAGTTTGCAGTTCCTCAAAATACCTGATGATGCAATGGATTGTCATTAGAGATCAATAAGTAAAAAAATGCATAACATAACAGCACTCTAAGGAATGGTATTGCCAGGGGGTGGACTGGGGTTGGACATACCATACACACCCCAGTTTTCTTGAGGTGGTATTTGCCTTCTATTCATTAGCAAAACGGTGTAACAGTGTACTTCTTCAAAATTTAATTCCTTCCTCTTATCTCTCCTTTGGTAATATAAAAGCATAGATTATAGCATACCATATGATTGTGTTGATTGGGGCATACGTTGCTATTCTCTCCTTAGCTTTATCATCCAAAGCAGTCTTAAATTTTCTTACAACTGTGTAATCAACATCTGACTCTAAGACTTTTTGTGACACATTTTCTGCTGTTATTCCACTTGAAACTTCTTTTCCCTCAGGACCTCCTTTGCCAAAGACAAAGTTTAAAAACCATGGGCACTGTGGCAGATCCTTCTCTGGGTTCAGATGACAAATGTCTGCCAACTTTTTCCATGGTTCTGTTGGGAAATGAAGTGCATAAAACTCAAGTCTTTCAGTTGGGATTGTCTTGAGCCAGGCTTTGATGTGATTGACAAGGGCACCACTCAATGAGCCAATCTACAGCAAGAAAACAGACACTTAAAAATTTTTATGAAAAATTTAGGCAAATGAACAGATAAACTTTCTACCAGGCAAAGCATCGTCATAAGGAATATTTAAAAGGGAGAAAATAACTCATGGTGCTAAGAAGTTGTACCAGGTGTCCAGAAATGATGCGCACAGTAGAAATGATGTGCACTGTTGTGGCGCAGTGGTGTAATCATCTGACATTGCAGCCAGAACAGTCAGGCAGGCAGACAAGGTTCAATCCAAGATAGAGCTCCATCACTTGAGCATCATGCCAAGTGGTCACAAACTCAATTAGGCCTACATTATTCTTTTTCTGTGATCCCAGCACTTGGCGCTAAAAATTGCAACTTCATCTTCAGTAAGCAGGAATGTTGGAGAGGGGGTGGGGGCAAGCACCTTTCCAGCACTTTTCCTGGATGGATAAGCCCAGAGGTGTCACGCTCAGTGGGTTGTGGGATAAAAGGTAAGCAGCCGATATTCAAAACTGAAATGATAATCCATCAGTCAAAAGCTAACTTATACATGGATTTTGTTTGGTAAAATCACTCATCTTTAGACCCAGAATTCTATTTCTAAAGCTACTGTAACTGTATTGAATTTAAATTTCAATGATACTTACAGTAAGTGCTTTTTACCAAACAAGGTATCTGAGCTAACCTTTGACTGATAGATCAACATTTTAGTTTGAATATTCAGGCTCCATACTCTTATTTCACAGTCTGCCACACCACAAATGCCCAAAACGGGGCCAAACCCTGGGGGCACTACACATATTTTGGGTACAGGGATGTGCCATCAGGAAGGATATCGATTTTCATGATTTTGGTACAAGGAATGGTATCAATTTTCACGATTTTGGTACAAGGAATGGTATCGATTTTCGCGATTTTGGTGCAAGGAACGGTATTAATTTCTGTGATTTTGGTATAAGTATAAGGTTGGGTATACTTTTTCAAAAAATTGGTATAAGGTCGGGTATACTTTTTCGGAAAATTGGTATTAAGTCAGGTACACTTTTTTGGAAAATTGGTATAAGGTCAGGTATACAGTACATTTTTGAAGAATTGGTATAAGGAACAGGAATGTTTTGAAGCTTCAAGGGCACGTACCGACCAAAACCTGGAGAAGTACCCTCCCGGGGGCCAAATGTGTTAATTCTATTTATTAACCTCCCAAACATTTTTCATCAAGTTGTATTCTATCATTTTTCCTTTCCTTATTCAATTTTTTTCAACCTATCTCACCGGCAAAACTTCTTTTCCCATCGATCCAATAAGTGACTTCAGTTGTGTCATTTTCAGTTTCTTTTTGCACCCTTGTGCCTCTAATCTCCTCAAAATTTTCTCATAGGCACGCTTGCTTCTGCCTGCATCCAAACTCGACACAGCTTTCAATACCTCCTTCAGCCCAAATTCCTCATCGGGAAACCCAAGCATTGTCCTTGCCAAATCATGGTCCTTCCTCGCCCATGCTGCAGCGAGGGCTTTAGATTTCGAACCTTCACTGAGCTGGACATGTTTCGACCGACAGAGCAACAGAATTGCAAGATATCGATCTCTCTGCAACTGTTGTGCATCGAAGTGCTGCTGAAAGGTTGAAAGTCCGATAAAGATGGATTTTACTGTATCGTCAAATGATCCATCGTGTTCGAGGACTTCGAGAGTGAGTTCGTTCTCATGTGCTGGCTCTTGGTCGGATCCTCTGGTGGCTTGTCTCCTTCCTCTCATAGCGGCGCCACGCCCGCGACCAGCACGTCCTCTTGGTCTCACCATTTTGTTTGGAGTAAGTAGGCTACTTTTAAGTTAAGTGTCTGTCTCCTCAGCGCTAGCGATGATGATCGGCTAAATACTTAGTTAGAGTACTTATAGAGTAGTTTACGCCTTTCTTCTGTTGAATCTGCAATTCATCTGTCAGTTTCAATCTGCTTGAGCACTTCTTGTAGCAAGGTGCTCAAGGTGCTCAAGGTGCTCAAGGTGCTTGCGCTTTATTTCATCAGCTTTCCTGAAGCTTCCGCGTTTGTTGATGTTTTGCGCCCAATGACGAAACAACTAGATATTGCACCATCTTTACGAATATCACTAACAAAATCGTTGTTGCTGTTGTATCAGCAACAGTTTCTATAGCAACTTCAAGTTCAACTCTTGTTTCCCTGTGCTTCCTTGAACCGTGGAAATATTCTAAAGCTGTTGTTGTTGTTGATTTCCTTCCTTTTCAAAATGGCCGTCAACAAAGAGAGATATCTTTTATTTCTCACCGAAGAAGTGACTAAAGATGCGAAAGATTACCTTTTTCAATGCATAGAAAGCCATGGACTCATTGCAGAAGAAGAATCTTGCCCAGGACAATCAGTTATCGTAGTTGGAGCACCTTTCAACAGACTCTGTGAGGAGGTAAGGGACGAAACAGGAGGGCAGAAATGGGCGGGGGCCGCCTCTCCCGTTGTTTCATTGTGGCGACGAAGGCACATTGTAGACTTCAAAATTTCTAAAAAAGGCATAGCGAAATGTTGTACTTACACAGTTCTTTTTTAGGGCTGACAAAACTGGAATAGTCTAGTTTATGAAAATTCCTAAAAAATTTGGGTTTTAACATTATCTACATTACAACATGCAATTATTTTTGCATCAGCCAAATGCCAATAGGCCTACAAAGTTCTCATTCATGTAGGCCTATGTGGTTTCTATTTTTGTTATTTTCATTCTTGTGGGTCGTTTTCTAATTTGCTTTTTCCTATTTTAGGCAGAACTGATTGAAATTGACAAAAAATTGAAGGGAAAAGAAAAGGTACTGTGCCACACCACAACCACATTACTTACATACTGTATTTGTTCTTTGAACAGGTGAAGGTGAAGTTGCGGTTTTTGGTGCCAAGCACTGGGATTGCAGAAGTAGAATAGGCCTAATCGAGTCCGCAACCCCTTGTCATCATGACGCTCAAGTGATGGGGCCCTACCTACCGGGTATTGAACCCTGTGCGCCAGACTGTTCTGGCTGCAAAGTCAGTGGATTACACCACTGCGCCACAACACCTTCCAAAAAAGCGAACAAAATGCCCGCCAACATAGAACAAAATGAAAAACAAAATTTCAAAAAACATGAAACATGAAACAAAATAGCTTCATGGTTTGGTTTGAATGCACTCCTAATTTTTGTTACCTTGTATTCAAAACTTATTACCTTGAAAGCGCTTCCATGTGCTGTGGCTCACCCTGTGGAGGGGTGTTGGCCTGGGTGTGAGGATTCTGTCTCACTGTGTCCATTGGGGTGGGTCTTTGCATCTTGGTAAGCATTTTTGCTGTGGAGTGGTCCATGGCGCGTGAAAATGGCTTCATTACTCTGATCGTTTTAACAGACGTTGGCAGGCATTTTCAACTCAGCTAGTATATCATATCATAGCATCAAGCAGCAACCCCTCTGTGTTTATTTTGTTCGCTTTTTTATATCTACAGTAGCATACAGTTAGTTGAGTTGTAAGTGCCAGCCATCGTGGGTACCACATGACTCAGAGTGTCCTTCCCTGCTATGGCTGGTACATAGAAATGTATCCATTTTGTAGTTTAAACATTTTTTTAGATCAATCAATGAAGACAAAACTTATCATACGAGGTGGTGAACTAACAAAATAATTCAACTTTATGTTTTCTTTCACCAGCATTTATCGCCAGCGATCGTATTTGATCCTTTGTGTTGTATGCTAAGTTATACTTTCGTACTGTAATTTCATACCTTCATTTTTTTAAAACTGTTATTTTCAACACACTTGCATGTTTTGTTTTTTTTTTTCAAAATTTTCCCCGGC
>REGL01000356.1:31510-62848 GCA_004194395.1 Aurelia aurita complex sp. Pacific | reverse complement strand
ATGTGTACTACTGACACCTCATATGCTCTCGTACACTCATGATTTGGACCCATTTCATCAAAAAGCACTTTAACTTTTTTTAAGAAGCAACCTCTGAGGGGACCATTATGGAAATAAGGTCAATTCGACCTTTTAATGCTATCCCTGCCACTACCATTAGGGGTGTTTTATAGGTATTTATTTAAGTTGTATAAAAATTGTAATCATGTATCTATTTTTAGCTCTTAAACAAACTATTGTAAATCTTTTAATTATTTGTGGCAAATTGATGCATACATACAAAGCATGTTGAAGTCATTGCTGTAAAGAAGAAATGTTAGAGAAATTTGGGTCGTGATTTTAGGCCATATTTTGAAGATTTCTTGCAGGCAGCGTTATTGACAAAAGCGCTCACGAATTCAGAACAGTTTGGCCATACAATAAAAGACCTCGCTATACAATAAAAGTCGTAATAAAGCTTCAATTGCAGGATCTACATATCCAAGGGGTCGCACTAATGTATAGATTCCAGCGAGGTCTTGTCTTTGTACATCAATGCAAGGGTAGAACAACAAGAAATGTTCC
Organism: Aurelia aurita complex sp. Pacific; assembly: GCA_004194395.1. Lineage (NCBI taxonomy): Eukaryota > Metazoa > Cnidaria > Scyphozoa > Semaeostomeae > Ulmaridae > Aurelia > Aurelia aurita complex sp. Pacific. Next base: position 62,284 of record REGL01000356.1, on the reverse strand, counting down.
GTATCTTCAATACCATCATTTTTCAGACACACAGGATTTGTGGTATCTTTGAATTTGATATCCAAGGAACGGTAGTCATTCCAACGGGAATTATTTTCATGACTCACCTGATATATTTCGTGCAGATAAACCTATGGGAAAAGTTTTTGTCCTTAAATCAAAGCAAACTAGAAAATTCCCAAAATTGCGTTGATTCCAATAAATTTAATCCATTTTCTTTATGATAAACTACCCTGGGTACCACTCTCTTTTAATATTTTTTATAAATCTAAATTTTTGGCTCTGGCACCCAGGGTAATGATAAACGTTGCAGAGCATTCATGGGCGCACAGTTGCGTTGCTTTGGGTAAATTTTGTATTAGTAGGTATTTGTATCTGTTTCTGTTTTGTTGTAAAGCTCGCATGGGTGGACAGTTCAGCGGACGACGGCCGCAATGGTCTCAGAAATGTTTTCAGATGACAGTTTTTATGTTTCCGAAAAGGCAGCGTAGAGGAGAAGAGGAAAAGGAAAGGAGGGGAAAGGAAGGAAAAGAGAGAAATAAGAAGGGAAAAGTACAGGGGAAAGTGAATGAAGGAAAGGATTTGAAAGGAGCATTAGACAAAAACAGAATGAAATGAAATTATTTCATGATAAAGATATATTTTTTGTCAAGAAAACCTTTAAACGAGGACAGTTGAAAGTGTAACCATTTGCATCGTTGTTATGTTATATTCAAGTAACAACGATGCCTCGACGACATTGTAATTCAATTCAAGGATTTTAGATCAACCAGTACATAGAAAAGAAAGGCTATTCACAATGAAGATTAACTATTATTTATTGGAAAAAAGGAGAAAATGAAAAAATAGAGCCTTTGGGTAGTTTGGCGAAAGAACACAGCTGGCAGTAATGGTGCCTATATAAAAGTCCTTTGTCAGACCATCTGGTAGACTTTGATGAAGCAGTTCTGCATGTACTTAAAAAACAAGGAGCAAATCTCCCCACATTGAGTACAATGCACATCTTTGTCGTTGCAACAAATATTGTAGAAATAGAGATATATTTTGTTGGTACTTTTGACACAGTTAAAACACTTAAAGATAAAAGACATGTTCATAGTGTTGTTTCCCCGCGGTCATTGATTCGATCGTTCATTTGGTGTCTGGCTGCGGGATACGTGCAGAAATTTGTGGTGACTTTGTACAGTCTCGAAAAGCAAGATGGTTTTAAAGCCCTGAAATTTTGTAAACAACAGTTGTGATAGCAACATATTTTTGTATAATCACAAAAGCATGATAAGCTGAAACTAGTAACATTATACTCTCCTTTCAGAATAGTCAATTCTTTCGTCACAGAGAGTAAAATATTTTTCGAAGCCCTGAATGTTTGTAGACAAAAATTGTGATAACAACAGATTTGTTTTTTATTCATATCACACAAAAGCATAATAAGCTGAAATTTATAACAGTGCATTTTCTTTTCAGGATAGCTGAATCGACAATGGTACACAATCTCACTTACACAGATGCACAAGAAGGCATAAATGCATTTTTAGAAAAGAGAAAGCCAAACTGGACACACAGCTGATTTAAATGAAATATTCGGCCATAGTAAACCTACAGAAAGAACCTCGACCCGTGGAGCCTGCCGGGGGGGGGGGGGGGGTAATTTAGTTTCCTTGTAACGGNGGGGGGGGGGGGTAACTTAAGTTTCCATGATACGGAGTTGTGCCAATCAAAGCGTAAAACTACCACCCATAAATCGGGAAAATTTTCTGAAAAGTACACCCATAAATCTGGAAAGCGGAAAAAGTTCACCCATAAATGAAGTTTTGCAAAGAATCATACCCATAAATCCGGAAAAAATAAAATTCATTGAAAACCATACCGATAAATCCGGACCCTATCATAAATAAAAGAGGTACCCTAAAAATGCCATGGCACAACCCCGTACCATGAAGAACTTAAGTTACCCCCGGGGGGAGTCTGTATAGAAAAATTGTTTTGTCCGGCAGTCTGGAAATAGTTGATTCAGCGATGTGTTTGCCTTTCCAGACTTACGTCGGTTAGTATTTGATGGCATTGAAGTCACGTTGATTCAATTTTTTCAGCTAAAGTAACAGAGGTTGACTTCAACCCCTCCCCTCTCTCCCAAGTGTACACCGCGGCAAGGTAAATGAACCAATAAAATATCATTGTGGGAATACTTCAGCGGTTTTGGCCTAATATAGATAATCCATGATTTGAATTTGTAAATTACTGGGAATGAAATTTGTAATACTGTCTATATGAGTATCCCAAAATTCTTTGTATGCATTTGGTGTTGACTAATTTAAAGATTTTGCTCGTATGTGGCTAAATTTCGTTCATTACATTTGTCAAGAGCTAGCTTTAACATTGAGATTCTAGATGTCTTTGACTGTCAGATTTGAGATTCAGAGACGCAAAAACCCCACAAACCTTCGGAGGAAGGTTTGAGCAAAAAATTGAGGAAGGTTTGTGAAGAAGTTATATCGTTACATAGGAAAATTAAATTAGCATTAAATCAGGGCTAAATTCTAAATTCTGGCAAATATTGGTTCGAGAGAAGTGATCGAGAGAAAACTATTACACAAAGTGTAGAGGATTACATTTTAGTACTGACAAACATGGGATCAGGAGAGGCGGCATTCTTAGCCAAAGTAGAGGCTTGTCCTCAAAACATCTCTTTGGGGTCTCGCCTCTAGGTCCATTCTTTTCAATAACCCCAGTTATTTACCCTGGCCATGCCACTGTATGATTCACTGTCATTCAAAACATGGTCCAAAATTGTTTGGGTTAATATTTTCCTGGGAGTGCGAACCATTTCTTGAATTTCTCTTTCTAATTTTGGGTCATATTTTTCAAGCTACGTAATGTATCATAGGAGGATAAATGACAATGTTTTTCAACATACATGTATTTAAATACTTTATGGGTTATTTTTACAAAAGTTACGCGGAGGAAGGTTGAGACCTTGCAATCCAGGTTTGGAGGAAGGTCAAGGACTTTGTGCAACAACTCTGTTTAGATTTTTGAGAAAGTTTATGCAAAGTTAGCCAATCAATGTTCAAGGAGCCAATCAGTATGTATTAAGAATTTTGGGAAACTCTTTACTGAAAGAAATTTGTATGTAATTTGAATTCTAAAAATACTTTTTAGAAGGTAATATTGATATTGCAAAATCGTAAATTCTGCTCTTGTGGTATGTATCTTTTTCTTGTCCACTTTGGAATGCTTGGAAATTTCCGACAAACACTGGCTAAGAAACAATCCTACACTAAATTAGATTCGTTAATGTTATCACAATGTTACACTAATTTTTCTTTGTATAAGAAACTTAGCTCTCATTCTTGTACAGTAAGAACCCGCAAAACAGAAAGCACTTTTTTCAAAGCAATCTGTCTAATTTTCCATCAAAACATACAGAAGTTTCTTATATGATGGTACCACTTCTCAACAAACTCAGCCCGAGGTTTCTTAAAAAGTGGTTTCTATTCAGCGGGTTCTTACTGTGGAAGGCCTAAATCACCGCTTTTTGAACCAAGATTTAGAAAAAAGGACCAAACCATAACAAAAGTTATAAGTTTTAGTATTATTTGGATTGGTGATACACTTTCTGCTTTAAAACACTTCTGTTTGAAAAAAAGATGATGCTCTTTAACGTAACAGGCGAATAAGACTGTTTTCTTAAAATAACCAAATATCCGCTATAATTTCACATGAGAAAGGTCAAGCATGCAGTTTGTGATCGTTGCAATATGCCATCAGCTTGACTTAATCTTTTACACGTATTCCTTACAAAAAAACTAAGAATTTGGGCCAGTACTGAGTGTTTCTTAAAGTTATCAGATTTTGAGCACTCAGAGTTTCTTACGAGTTTCTTGAAGGTTCCATGACAATCTTCATACTTATTCCATGTGCCATCTTTAGCATTTCGAAACAGTTTTTCAAGTCTTTCCAATGTTTAGACATTTCTCAATTACCCTCCAAGTAATATAATACAGGAAGCGAGTGAAAATGAAGTGAAATATGGCACGGATTTGCTTTGTCAAAATAAAGGGCCATAAAGGAGTTTCTTTATTTTTTGACGAATTTCCTGTAAGCAGTTTCCTACAAAAGATATGATTTTTTATCGTTATTCTTGGAATTACAGTGCTTGCGGTTTTATGAAGAGGATGTAAGGAGGTATCAGAAGCCAGAAATTGTCAACTGATTGAGTGTTTTTGAAGATCTACAATATGGTAGCAAGGGGTAGCAAGCAGAAGTATGTAGCTTACATGATTTAGCAATTTGATGACGTCAAAGCCTCAAAACTAGCAGAAAATTACAAAATGTTGTAACTCTGAAAATAATGGCGATATCAAACTGCTCTTTCTGAAATTATGGCGAACGACCTAAAATTCTCTTTGATCTATTCAGTTGAAATAATTAGGCAATGATATTAATTTACACATTTGATTTTTTGCAAAGATTCGAGTTCTAGCTATTTGCTACATCTGGCTTTGAAAAATGACGACCGCAAACCTCAACGTCAGCAGAGCAGCGGAATTCAACGAAACCGCTGGCCATTTGGCATCGTCTTCGTGGCGACCTGTTCGAAAATAATGGCGGACGAACAAGCAAGAGCAGTGATAGTATCTTCCGCATTCAACTTTTAATTGTATTTTGTCATGAAAGTTTTTAGTTTAATTAGGTAGCACATAATGGAATCCAAAGATATATTCTCCAAGTTCAAGCAGTTCGATGCTTATCCGAAGACATTAGAAGATTTCCGAGTTAAAACTGTTACGGGAGCTGGCGGTACGTATGATCGAAAAAAAATTTAGGCCCATTTTTCTTGTCTTCGAAAGCCGCATATTTGGTGCAGAACTGTTTGCAAGATCAGACTGCAAACGATTTCATTGATACTTCAAAGTGTCCTTCATAAAGTAAGCGCAACATTTTGCATTCAGCCATTGGATACGCTCGGAACACACAGCGTCGGCGGGGGCAGGGATTGTGTTCAGGTATTTTATTTGCCGTTAAAATAAAAATGAATTTATCTACATTTCTAGGATATCGCATATTTTTAATCATGTAAATTTCTATGATAATTTTGGCGAAAGTCTGGTTTACCTATTGGAATTTTAAATCAATTTTAGGAACCACGAACGTGCAGACATATTTGGTTAACGATTTTCCCTTCTTAGGGTTGTTGATGTTGTTGGTGGGTTGGCAGGTTCTGATTGGCCAGGTGGCATATTTCAACAACACATTGCAGGGAGGTCATTACTATGGCTACAATAATTAGGAAAGAGGAATTTTGTGAAATGTGCTGTTTTTTATATGTAGTTGAAAACAAAAGTTGCAATGGAAATTCTCAAAGGGAATTCAACATGGTTAAATTGATCCCAGACTGTAAAGTTTGCATTGCACTTGCATGGGGAACCACACAGTCTTTTGTTTGTGAAAATTATTAATTAAAAATTCAGCCCATTATTAAAAAAAAAAGAATCCATGCAAAATGTCCACTTAGAAAAAGTCTTTACATTCTAGAAATGATCTTATCAGTCCAATGATATTGCGTTTGGAAAGCAACGTCCAATGAGATGGTATCAGTTCCGCTGAAAGTTATTACTAATGCTTTTTAAATCAATTTTCAAATATTCCCATCTGAAGGTTTGAAGTAGATTCCCGAAGAGATGCCCTACCCACTGTTATCCAGATTTCCATATTAGTGTAATTAATGCAAGAAAATTAGGGTATCAGAATTTTATCAAAAACTTATATTTCTATTGTTAACCGTAGCCTGAGGTAGGTATATCAAAACCAAAAGATTTTCAAATTTGACAATTCAGTGCTGAGAAAGTATTATTTCAAGTCAGGCCTACAAAATGTACAAGGCTTCTTTCTATCTTAGCAGTGAGACCACAAGATAGCACTAACTCTCAAATTCAATTTCCTTAGCTTTCACTCACCCAATTTTCACGATTTTTATCTTAAGTTTGACAGATTAAACCTTGCAGAATATGTAATAGGGAAAAGGTCAATTAAAAATTTCATTTTGCGATGTGCAAATTTTAGCGAATTCAAATGTTGAAAAAACTAAAACTGAATCTTGAAACTCTTCTGCAACATGGAAACAAAAATCTATGTTTCAGAATTTGTGTAAAGCCTGTGCAGAATCAAGTTCAGATTGTAACAAAACTTAGTTTAACCTATTGGCAACATTTCTGCACAAGGGCTAAATAGAGTAAGCTCCCAAATAGTTATGATGAATTTTTCAGGAAGCTCAGTTTTTCACTTTTCACAAAGGCCAGTCATTTCTGAAATACTATGGCCCTTGTCAAATCTTTATTCAAGTTAAGCTTTGCCATGCTCTTGAAACCATTTTGTGCAGTGTCATTTGTGTTGATAGTTTGGACTTGAATTTTGATATTCTTTATAGTATTTGTAATTTAAAGGGTCTGTTTCATCCAGCATGCCTTGCACGTGCCATCTCTTGGTTGACCTTTGTTGTTGCCATTTTCATGGCCCATGAAAATGGCAACAACAAAGGAAAACCAAGAGATGGCACATGCAAGGAATGCTGGATGAAACGGACCCTTTAATTTCAAGGGAAAGTTTGAGATATTTATCTCTCTTTGCAGTGACAATAGTCAGTGGCTTGATAATGTTCATATTGTTTGTATCAGAGCTGAATTATTATATGACAACAGAGGTAAGCAACACTATTTGTATAAAAAATGCTGTACTGCTGCACAATTGTTTAAAACATTTGCTGACCAAATGTTCAAGAAAGCCAAATGTATGGAATTTTAAGGGGAGTTATTTCAAATGTGTTGTGTCCAGACCACTCTTGTGGCTCAATACTGTGCTCAGATTCCACTCCTTTCTTAAGAAGAATGGAGTTTGCTGTGTCTGCTCTATGGAATTCTTGCAAATATTTAATAATAATTTCTTAAGGTTGGCTCTGGCTAATATGCTAATTAACGCCAAGCAAAACCTACAGTAAATGCACTCTACTAATAGAATATTAAGTCTAGATTACAAAGAAAATATACGACAATATATTATCAAATCTGGAACTTAAACCCTAAATTATCAACATACAATTGACATAGTCTTCATTCGCAACATCAAAATCATAGCATTTAATCCCTTCTTTTGAAGTTGTTTTGCATTTGGGACCCTTTTATGGAAGATGGCATTGCATGCCATATTCTAGATCCAAGAAAACAATATGCATTTTCAATACCATACCATGTCATTTTTTGTTTCAGTTTCAAAATGTTTTTGCCACTTTGCATGGTATATCTTTCTTGACAAAGATTTCTTTCATGAAACTAGGACTTCGATTGCTTTGAGTTTTTAAAAATGACAACAGCATGCAACTGTAGATCTATTTGGTGAATAGACACTGATCCTGCTTTCTTCAATAAATTCTCAAAACTTGCATGCTTGCAGGAATCTTCAAAACAAACTGATGCAAATTGGTGCTATATACAAATTGGTGAAAAATTCAAACTCTTCACAAACAACTAACAAACTCGTGTATATCATCTTTTGAATCTGAGCCATACTCAGAACAAACTCACAATGCAAATTTGATTGACCTCATTTTTGCCAAAGATGTCATTATGTTTTATATCCAGATTTTCATCAAACTTTGTCTTTTAAATCAGATGCTGTTTAGAGAGAGCCCTCTTCCGACATTTTGTTTTATGGTGGATGTGCATTTGTTTAGATATTCAGTCTTTGTTTTCAGGTTAGTCCAGAGCTTTTTGTGGACACAACCAGACATCAAAAATTGAGGATAAATATAGACATTACTTTACCAAAGTTACCATGTGCATGTAAGTGATCCAGACCATTCAACACTTTTTAAATTCATATTATGCAATTACAGTATATACTCTCATCTCTTGAAAACAACTGTTGGGTATCTACTACTTGACTGGCATTAATGAAAAAGTATCTCTAAATCAATTGAAAATTGCATATTACTTTTTTCCATGTCTTCCTGTACGAAAATACAAGGCCAGCTAATAGCCATGTACAAGCCTTGTAGTTATCGCCTTGTAACTTTGTTCTACCTAGAAAAGCCTTGATTTAACCTTGTAGGCTCAAAAGTGCTAATTGGCCTTGTGGAAACCTTGTGCTAGACTGGTTGTAAGTTGGAATCTTATTGGTAGCCTCATAATTTTCTTCAAAGGTTGGGACAAGGTCATAACAAGGTCATAATCACTGGTACAAGGCTAAAACTTGGCCAGTACAAGGCCAAGTTAGCCTTGTACTTTTTATTGAAATTCAGGAAACTCATATTTAGATCTACATAGATCAAACAATCTATATTGCAATTATTTTTTAATGTTTTCATCAGCATCACATATTGCAATGATAAGGGTTAAGTGAAGTCAAGATCTAAAACTCATCAAAAATTGTCAAAGACAGGGAACTGATGAAGCTGCAGAAATATGAAGCAGCAAATTGTCATGGGAGTGTACAGTAAAAAATGTATGCATACAGTGTGCTAGTGGTATGCGATATTTTCTTGCCTCAAAAATACAAACAAATAATGGACTTTATTTTGCTGCAAATAAAGAACTTCATTTCTGGTTGAGCTTAAGATCACTTTTATCATCATTTTTCAGATCTGAGTATTGATGCTATGGATGTATCAGGAGAGCAACAGGTATATCATCAATTTGATTGTTTGGGTGTTCCTCAAAGGGTTTCAGTTGCCAGCGTTCCTATTGATATAGAGTTTCATCTCGTATAAAGGTGTAAGAAATTTCTTTGCCGATACAGAGCTTCCCATACCAAAAAGCTGGGAAATACCTAGGAATTCCTAGGATTTTTCTGAGTAATTTCAGGGCAAAATTCCCTAGCTTTCAAGGATTCTTAGGATAAAAAGGTGGGAAAAAGAGCAAAACTCCTAGGAAAGCTGGGAAACAGTGGAAATACAATGGAATTTTTTGGGAACATTTCCCAGCTTTCCTAGCTCTTTGGGTACTGATTCCCAGCTTCCCCAGCTTCCTAGGAAACAGAATTCCCAGTTTGAAATTTGTTTTGATGAAAAAGCTAGGGAAACTGGGGAAATCCAAGGAAAACGTAGCTTTCCCAGTTATCTCCCCAGCTTTTTTGGTACAGGTTAGCTCAAAAGCCCTGTTAAGCCCCAATGGGGTTTTTTTAATTTTGGAGACTCTAGAGGGAAGCACAAAAGAGAGGGGGCTGGCTTATTCACAAAGTCAAGTCACAGAATAGATGTTAGTTTTTCAGTTTTTATACCCCATATGTTGTAGAATCAGCATACAATTTTATGAGTCAAATACAGCAAGTTGACACAATTTTTATCCAGCAAAGGGCTAAGATCTTTAAAAAGGTGGGTGTAAAATTCTATGACATTTTCCATTGAATTGAATGGCTAGGAAGGAATTTATGATACTTTACTGTATAGCTGCTGTGGAAATTTTTTTGATATCTTGATGTTTTCAAAATGGCAGCAATTTAATCATATTTGAAAAAGTTCATGGAAAATTAAGAAAAATATATAAATAATCGTAAATCCTAAACCAATAGAGGAAAAATGATATAACGTTCAAGAAAAGCATAGTTTATGAAGCTCTACAATATGGTGGCAAGCAGAAATCTGTAGCTTTTCTGGTTTAGTATTTTGAAATTTGATGACGTCATAGCCTCAAATTCAATAAATGCCGCCATTTTGAAATAAATGAAGATGTCATTAAATTTGCATGGCAGAAATACAACAAACCCTAAGTTCCTTCCAAACCATTTGATTAAAGGAAAACTGTAATAGAATTTTTCACCGACCTTTTTAAAGATTTGAGCCCTATGTTTTTTTATCCCAAACCATATCAAAATTAACATGCAAACTTGTGAGGCTAAATGAATGGAAAATCTTTGGCAAACATTTTATATAAATGGAGGGGGGTTTAATAGAGATAGGGCTTGTTTGAAATTTTGTTTCAGAAGAGGGAGGCTTGTTAGGACGGGGGCTTGATAAAGAGGGGACTAAATAGAGCTTTTGCAGTATCTGTATTACCACTACTTTCTTGCCTAAGATTTCTCAAGAATTTGTTTAAATTCTAAAGACTCGTTTTTGCAGGAATTAGAAACAGTCTCCAAAATTTAGTTACAGTCTTAATTTGTGATTTGGTAGATTTGAATTTTCACAACTTAGTTACATGATCTATGCAGTGTAATGTTTTGAACAATGGGCCAATTTTAAAAATGTGTTTCAGTTCTGAACATTGTCCTTTTTCTTTTTCATAGTCTGATATAGATCATAACATATTCAAACAAAGAATGGACCCCGAGGGTAAACCAATAGAAGAAGTAGCAGTGAAAGAAAGTAAGCAATGACATATTGAACTCTGATTTCAAATTCTTTAAGCCTCAGATTTGTCTCCCAGAAACTAGGTACACTTGAGGTACGAAAGTATTAGGACTATTGGATCGAAATAGTGTCGGAAATGTATCACCCCTCATTGGCCTTGTAACAAAACAAATAGTTTCCTCTCCCATCCAGACCTCAAATCAAACGGCTTTTGATGAGAAAGTCATCATTCCTTTGTCTGTTATCCAAAGTTGAGTTGTTTAGTGTTTTAGTGTTTTAGTGAAAGTGAAGCAGAAGGCAAAATCTCGAAATGGTGATCATAGTTTGAAGAGAACAACATTGACGATATGACTGGTTGGGATTTAGATGGGATACTGTTTTGACTGTGAAAGTGATGGTTAAATGGAATTATTTTATGCAATTTCTATTTGAAATTTTACTTTTGGAAGAACATTCGAAGGACAATCATGAATTAGGAAAAATCAGCCAGGAAACCCAAATTTGCTTTTGTTGGAGTCGACTGTCAAAAAACTTGTTTTGATGGACCTTGTAAAAATGGACGAGGCTTTAAAAGGGCCGTGCAAGATTTTCTTAAACAAAGATAAAGATCAACTGGCCAATATCATCAAATTCAATGAGAAATTCCTCTCTAATTGGCGCGTGGCTTACAATTTCTTTAGCCTGCCTGTTGCCTTTCGTGTGTTTAGGCTAAACATATCTGAAACTCGTCGCTCAGAATCCAGCTGTATCGTTATAATCGTTCATGGCATAAAAAATCTGATAGCACTGGCGAATTCTAAACATTTATAAAACATCTTTATTTGCAATTTATCTGCTGCTACTTGCCTTCATTTGGGAGAGAAAGTTTAGCATTTTTGGAAGTTTAACTTGTACAGCCCCTTTAATTAGTTGAGCTGTTTTATTTTTAGATCTTGGTGATAAAAGTGATGATGTCGTGAAGGTATGAAGACCTCCTTTATTTTTGGTATATTTTTACCTGATAACGTAAAATCTGAACTAGCTGGTACCTTACCTGGAAATGAAGTGAAGGCTTGTTGTTGCTTTGAATTTGGCTTCAGTAGCTCCTACTACTTCATGGTGCTCCATAGAATAACGATGTCGTCAAATCTGAGTTAACAGTATAAAACTTTGTATTGATTTGGAGCCTTTCCTTTACTTAATGCTATTTTCATACTAGGAGGAGATAGCATTGAATAAACCTTTTAGCTATCATTAAAATAATTAGAATCGAACAATATGTTGCTAAATTTTGTAGAATTTTCGAATGTGCACAATGGTCACAGAAGCTCTCACGCCACTCGACCGAACGTCGCGTATAAAATGTATAGAAATAACGTTCGATCCAGGCTCTTTTGTAGAATAGCTAAAAGGTCGATTAGAAATCAGGAATACTGCGTTTTAAACTCGTTTGCCATTCTAAAAACGATCCTTTAATCGAACGATATTTTAGACGTTTTGTAGTATTATTGAATGTGCACAATAGTTAAGAGATAGTTCTATGGTTTAAAATTTTTTGAAAATGCCAGTAGCTTTATTACTTCCCAATAATAATATGTCTNTGTGCACAATGGTCACAGAAGCTCTGACGCCACTCGACCGAACGTCGCGTATAAAATCTATAGAAATAACGCTCGATCCAGGCTCTTTTGTAGAATAGCTAAAAGGTCGATTAGAAATCAGGAATACTGCGTTTTAAACTCGTTTGCCATTCTAAAAACGATCCTTTAATCGAACGATATTTTAGACGTTTTGTAGTATTATTGAATGTGCACAATAGTTAAGAGATAGTTCTACCGGGTGCGCCAAAATAAACTATGCACGTTTGGAAGGCCACAATAAATCGTACAATGGACCGATTTTGAAGATTTATAACTTAATCGTTAGCAGAAGGCGTAAATTAGATAAAGGGATTTTTTGCAAATTTTTTCATTTTCAGTTTTAGAGCTAGACGCGAGTTTCCTAAAATTTTAGTTTTCGAAAAACACTGAAAACGATCATAAATCATCGATCAAGTTTTCTAAAGAATCGACATGAATGGACAAAAAGAGAACTTGTTCGTTGTCATTTGCGATTTAGAAATCGACCAATTGTAATCTGCTGTACGAGAGTGTGTACTAAACCCCCCCAGTCCCCCTGAAAACTGTTTCTCTTTATTTATTCTTGACGAATCTTTTAAAATTTGTTCGACGTTTTTTGATCGTTTTCAATATTTTCGAAAACGAACATTTAAGAAAGTTGCTTCTAGCTCTAAAAACTGAAAACGGAAAAATTTGCAAAAAGTCCTAGAATCTAATTCAGGCTTTCTGCTAAATATTAAGTCATAAATCTTCAAAATCGGTCCAGTGTTCAATTTATTGTGGCCTGCCAAACGTGCATAGTTTATTTTGGCGCACCCGGTATGGTTTAAAATTTGTTGAAAATTCCTGTAGCTAATTACTTCCTGATAATGATATGTCTACGTCTTAATAATAACACTGGATTTGTCTCATTATGTGTACTTCATGTCGTATAGTGGAATTGCCATCAAATTTTTAACCATGCAACTTTTTGAAAATGACATCATCACAATCCTCCTTGTTCAATTTCTTATCAGACTGCATTTTCCATCTAGAGTTGCTTTATCTACAAACTTAAACGTTTGCCAAACAGTATATTTTACTCGTTTTGCCATGGCTTTAGCTATGCTGCTGTTCTAAACTGTGAACATGGGTCTTTAATAACGATCATTTTTATTACAGGCTGTAAAAACCACTTTGGATCCAAGTCGTTGTGAAAGCTGTTATGGTGCTGAGACAGCAGAGCTGCCGTGAGTTATTATCGTAATTATATCTTTCAATGCATAGTATTAAAGGAGCCGGGCACGTAACTGTAAACAAACCAACCTGTGACCTTTATAAACTTTTTTTTAATCACGTGTCCATTGTTTTCTGCACCTATTTTTGTGGATANAACGATCATTTTTATTACAGGCTGTAAAAACCACTTTGGATCCAAGTCGTTGTGAAAGCTGTTATGGTGCTGAGACAGCAGAGCTGCCGTGAGTTATTATCGTAATTATATCTTTCAATGCATAGTATTAAAGGAGCCGGGCACGTAACTGTAAACAAACCAACCTGTGACCTTTATAAACTTTTTTTTAATCACGTGTCCATTGTTTTCTGCACCTATTTTTGTGGATAGGGGGGGGGGGGGTGCATCCACAATAAAGCTACTTTTAGAAATCCATCGATATCTTTATAATCTTACGCCATATGGATGTTTCATTTGTTTCTCTTAGAAACTGCAAAATCACCCTTTTGATCGAAGTTTGTTTACAGTTACGTGACCCACCTTCTTTAATTTTGAAGAAATAACTTTCAATTTCGGATCAAGAGGCCTGTGTTTAATGATTGGTCTCGACTTGAAATTGAGATTTTGGATGCCTAAACATTGTCTTACTAAATGACGATGATAATCACGAATAAACTGCATCAAAAATTTCCAGCATATTGTACTTCTGTGGGCCAGTGAATAAAACTTTTTTCTGTTTTGATCTTTGGCAGATATATCATTTTTGAACTGCATGCATGTCTGCAGAGTTCAGATCGTTACAACGGAAGTTGTGTTGTTGCTTCCTTTCCTCGTTGCCTCTTTCCGTTTCATTGTTAGTTTTAATACTGAAGAATTCAAGGGAGCAGTTCGTGCAGTGCTAAATGTACGTGTTTTTAAGGGCAACGAACTTCAGAGCCTCCATGTTCTCGAAGATTTCTTATTTCTTATTTTTCGTTTTGTCTGCGTCTCAATTAAACAATAGGACGTCATTATTATTATTGGTAGTTTTAAGGTACAAATTATCTTCGTCTTTAAAGTCAAACTAAGAGGTCCTAAAAGGTGTGAGAATAGAAGAGGTGTGGACCTAAAAGGTGATCTGAAGCGAACATTTGTATCGATGCAAATGAATAACACTGTTGTGTGATATAAATTCTGTTTAAAACTCTTTGATATCTTGTTTTATTCTGGAGTTCTCCACTATTTTGTATGATTGGCTGCTGACATTGTTCTGTTTGCAAAAACTAAAGAAAGTATACAACGTTGACTATGTTTCAAAAGAGAAATGTAATTTATGAACATTTCACAATTAACATGCCGTTCTAACCACCATATTAAGTCATGAGACAATTTATATTACATTAATTTCGCTCAACTGAAATGTTTCTTGCAACTGTAACCTTTCAAAGATCAGATACAGCTATATTTCCATATCTTATGGTAATAATTTGCAAACAAAATGACGTCATCAGCTGGTACTTAAAATCAGTGGATAACTTGAAAACAAAATGAGATATCAAACAATTTTAACAGGATTCCTTATCTTTCGACAGTGCTGTTCATTTGCAATGAAAATTTTCGCTTCAGGTCTCCTAGGAAGTACGGAGCTTCATTGTTAGTACTGCCATTGTAAGGCATGAGCTCTAATAAAGCTGAATCTTAATACGCTTTCTCTGCAGTTGCTGTAACACATGCGAAGATGTCCGTAATGCATATAGAGGACGTGGCTGGGCATTCACAGATCCTATGAGCATAGAACAGGTATATTCGTTGTTATTTTCAAAACGAATGTAGCTTTCCTGTACGTTCTTACGTCGAAGCAAGCCGGTTTAGATGCCAGAGAGACACGAAAAGTTGTGTATACCAAAAAAGAATTTAAATTATAATCATATCTTGTCAATTCAGTGTATTCTTCAACATCAAATAGCTCTTGAAAGACATGTTCTCAAAACTTTAAAGCCATGTCTGGAATTTATACGAGCTTTGAAATGATTCATCAAAATATGTACTTTAAGAGAAGAAACTTTTGCGGGAAGAAACTTTCGCGTGTTTCGCGTTTTTGACCGAAATTCCTTAAAGTTTATTCCACAAATATTTTCAACTCTTAAAATTTGCTGTAGTTTATTTCCGCGAAACGTCCTAAAGTCAAATATTCATTTGATAACATATACAAGAAGGTTCAAGATGATTTGTTTAACAACAGTCCTTTCAAACTATGCTACTAACAAGCATATGTATGGAATATTTGGAAGAGTCGTTGACGAGTTGAGGAAAATTTGAGGCGTTACAAAATTTGATAATAAACCTAATTCGCGAAAGTTTATTCCAGCGAAATTTCCCATTTTGGCCGATTCGCGAAAGTTAATTCTAAAAATTTCGCGTTTTTTCCAACTCCTGAAAGTTTCTTCTCGTGAAGCTTTCTTCCCTTAAAGTAAACTTTTCTATGTCGGCGACCGATTTTTAAACTTTTGATAGATGTATTGACCAAATTGTATGTGTACCTCTGGTGCTAGCCTTGAAAGTGATAAAAAGAATAAGCATTTATTCATATTCCTATGCTGCAGATGAACCATTGCAGCACAATCGCTATTCTTCTTTCTAAATTTTAATCATTTCTTCTTTTATTCTAGTGTAAACGAGAAGGATGGAAAGATAAATTCCAAGAGCAGAAGAATGAAGGATGTAGAGTATTTGGTTATTTAGAAGTCAGCAAGGTGAGAGTTATTCTACGGGTTGGACCAAAATGAACTTCACATGTTTGCAAATATGGTGCGCAGAGAAACTTGATAAATTGGAAAAGATCAAAGCTTGTTTGATAGCCAAAAGGCTGAAGTATTTTTCGTGCTTTTCTTCTATGTTGCTTGAAGCATTGTAAATATAAGCAAAATTTCATTTACGAAGGAGCGTGCACACTGTTTTTTAGAAACTGGTTTATAAGAAACTAGTACGCGATGACCAAAAATTTAAGAAATTCTAGTACTACGTTCAAGAACAATCAAGAAACTTTAAAATTTTATTTCTCTATGTCTCTTTTATTTCTGACTTTCTAACAAAGCTACCTTCATCTTTTTTTAACTTTTGAGTGCAAAAAATTGGTAACTTTTTGCCTCAATGTGCATGGCTTATTCATGATGACAACATCAATGCAAATGCAAGCCCTTTGTCGATAAGAAGGCTCAACTTTGAACCGTAACGCAATTTTAGGCCCCCAATATAAGAAACTAATTAAGGAACTTTTACTTCTAAAATACCGAAATTTTCATGCGAAAGCAAGAAACTTTTAGTACTAAGTGCTGATCCAAGTTTCTAATATAAAAAACGCATATTTCAAACTGCGCAAAGAGAGATCTCCTCAAAACATGCAGATACATTTAATTTGCGTGAAGGCTTAACAAGTTATTTTTACAAAAGTACCACATGATACCGGATGACCCAACAAAATTGACCTAACGCAATCTGTTACAGAAAAAAAGCAAATGGCCGATTGAATTGCTTCAAATGTTGTTCTGTCGCTAAAAAGACTAGTCTACATTATGAGCATTTTTCAAGAAACTTTTTGACACGGTAAATTTCCCGAATTAAGGATTAGGAGGAAGACGGCATGCCTGAAATACTCCCAAAGTCGAAAAGACAGGGGATTGCTGTACAGCCATTTCAGATCTTCAAAGCAACGAGGAGCGTGTTTCATTTTCGCCTGGGAATAGGTAACTCAGTCAAAGTTTTCAGAGCATGTTTAAGTATATATAAGTCCTTAATGAAAACAGCCGTACAAAGACAACAGGCCATCATACCTGCTGCACTATATTGGGGTAACTGATCTACGTCAACAGGAAATACTGATATTTGATAACCTAGAATTTGACCGCACGTGGCTTGAGCCACTTATGCTTACATTCCCTTTAAAGCTTCGTGATATTTAGATACCGGGTGAGTCAGAAAGATGTGTTCACTATTTAAAAAATCGTACAATTTTAGGTGCATTGTCGCCTACTGAAATTAGAAATTTGGCAAAAGTCCTATTTCTTGATATGTAGAAAAAAGTTTAAAATGGTCCATTCAATATCATGGAGATTTTGATGTTTTAATGTTTGATGCCCAGCATTGATGGGAAGGCATAGTAACGTTTCAAGAGTTTCCGTATCATTAGAAAGCAATGCTTTAACTAAGGGAACCAATATTTTTCTACTGTTTTCGTCGAAACATTGATCCAATAGGCCCAATCACTTATAGTTTAGGACAGATAACGGAATCTGCTTTTTGGGGATTCTTTATTCAAGATTAAGACGATGTATTTTAAATCATAAATAGATTCTTAAAATTACGTTAAGGCCTCAATCAGGCAACGGAGCCATAATCTTTCAAATCGATGCTCTAGTTTTTGTATTACGATTTTAAAAAGAGCGGATACAATTTTCTCACTCATCCGGTATTTACCAAGTTTTCCTTTTCGACTAAAATACGCAATTTAAGTCACTATTTCATATTTTCTTGTTTCAATATTTATCTAACGAAGGGTAGTCAATACAGTCAAACTGGTGCACAATCTATCATTGCTTGTTGAGCTCTTTGCTAATACCTTTTTCAGTAATTTGTTTTGAGTGGGCAGGAAGTATTCCTAGCTACTTAAAGCTAATCTAAGCCCACTATGTATGCCACATCCAGGCATGGGACCCCTAGTTTAACGTCCCTTCCGAAAGACGGCGAGATGAAATGCGAGGTAAGCCTCCGAGGTCACTCATCCGAAGTTTGACCTCACTCGACCGAGCTTAACTTTAGTCACCTGACGGAAACTGAACAAGCCGCTCGGCCACTCACCCCACTCAAGACAGTGAAGGTAAAGATGTGGAAGGATCACATGGACTTCCTGATTTTACTGCCATGCCAATAGATCTTTCAAACTGTTTACATTAGCACTTTGTTTTTGCAGGTTGCTGGCAATTTTCATATTGCTCCAGGGAAGAGCTTTCAGCAACAACATGTCCATGGTATGTCTCGATATTCTAGCTTTGATGTAAATGCCATCACACCAGTTTCAGTATCATAGAGAAGGTTTCTCAGATATTCACTCTGAAGGAGCTGGCTCATTAAACTTTCTATTTAATTCATAAATCCATAAACTTTTCAATAGGTGTAAGGGACTGATTATATGAGAGTTTTCAGCCCGTTTGTAACTTTAGCCGGGCCGAAAAGTCAGTCCGGTGTTGCGGTCAAAGTGTTGCAAAAGCAAAGTTGCGATTACATGATAAAAGTTTCAGCTACAATCAGTTGCAAAATTGTTGAGCCATTCTAAAAAATAGGGTTTTTTGGCACTGTGCCCCCCGTTCTCCCTTTGCAATGTTGAAATCAGTCGGAAAAGTTTTAAATAGTTGGTTGCCAACAGAAAAGTCATGTTTGTTTCCATTCAACATTGCAACAGGGGGAGGGGGGGCAAAAACCCTAATTTTTGTCAATGGCTCAACATTTTTGCAACTGATTGTAGGTCTGCCGGGCTGAAATTTCAGCTCACTTAAGGGGCTAAGATTTTCACCTCGATCAAACGGGCTTAAAATTTCCATATAATCGCACATTACAATTTTTAACCTGGTTGAAATTACTGGAGCATGTGCATGCCATTTTGAAATTATTTACATCGCAAATATGGATTTGAGCCTTGGTTGAAATCACCATATAATTGATTCAAATTTCAGCCTGGTTAGAGTTACGAATGGGCTGAAAACTCTCATATAATCAGCCCCTCTGAATGAATCTTTGACTCATTAATCACTTTCTTAAATCAAAGTTAAAAGATCTGTTATAAATTAAAAGACGTAAATTATCGGGCAGATGGTGCAAGACTTCTATTGTGGCTGCAAAACCTTGAAGGTGTATATTTTCATGCTAAATTGAATGGTCATTTGTTAGTCGCACTTCCAAAAACGATCAATTATCTTATGATACTTTAAATTTGATTTTTGATCACGAGAACGGTTGAGCCACATATTGAAGCAAATTATGCACACAGGCAGATTTACACTGACCCTTTTCGCCAATCTCTTATAAAATTTTCTCCAGAAAACTGTTTTTCTTGAGAAACACGTATTTTCACCCACTCTGGCAAAAAAAAATTCCATTCAGGACAGAGTTTCTTGAATGCCGTCTGTAATTGGATCAGTGTCTTGAATCGGAACTGGATTTGAATTTGACAGTGTTGTGCAAGCTGTAATGGAATGTGCATGGAACTAATGTCTGTCTAACCATGGGCAATAATGCACCGTTGATGTGGCCTATATTATGATCAAAATTGTATTTTTACTCACTGTGTTGTTTCTCTTCCACGGAATTGCGAGTAAAGCTTGATAATGTTGCTATTCCTTCGTTCTTCTCTCGTCACAACAAGGAATCAAATGACGCCATTATTCAAATACAGTTAAAAACGGTTGGAGCTCCCACGCAGCGATACGTCTCATACGTCGCAACACAGTGAGTAAAAATACAATTTTGATCAGAATATAGGCCATATCAATGGTGCATTATTGCCCATGGTCTAACATTAGATGTGAGGCGAGATTTGCGATAACACACGACATCTTCACTTGAGATCTAATGTAAGACAGAATTTTAAGCATAACTGAAGGAATGCCATGAGCGATGTTCACTGTTGGAAATAAAATTGCTAGGGTGATTTCTCATGATTTGAATGAAAATAGAGAGCATGAACTAAGCACATGGCTCAAAATGCTGATTGGTTTCTAACTCATTGAGCGTCCAATAGCAAGACAGAGAAGAATTGTGTTCTCTTCTCACTGAAGCGGAAGTGCAATGCACATGCAATGTTCGATTGTGATATGGAGGCATCTATAAAGTACGTACACACTGATAGGGGAAGGAGGTGCAGGGCCAGCCAAAGACGTAAGCTCTTTACAAAATTGCCTATCTTCGCTATTCAAAAGCATCCAAAGGGGAGGAGGTCTAAAAATCAAAACGTGTTGGTACATAAAGGGTGTCCCAAAAAATTCTTCGATGTTTGATTAAATGTAAAAAATGGCGATAAAATGAGCGGACTCCCTTGGACTCCTGAACGGAAAAATGAATGATGCAATAACCCTGTCCCTAAGAACCTGAATTAATTTTAGAAACCAGTATTCACTAAGCTACAAGATTTTAAGGGTCGTATTTGTGCGAAAGCTGAAACCAGAGACCCCTAAAGGAACTGTTATGCATAAAAGCTCAAAAATCGAGGTGAAAAAGTTATCCAATGCCAAATCTCTGGTGATTATCAGAGTTAACCAAACAGGACTTCAAAAGGTACCCAATTTTTGTAACCATTGTCAAAATTTGGTTCAGAAATTGAAAAATCAACGAAATCCCACAAAGCATCTATGCACTTGAAATAGTGTTTGATAAAGTTAGATTATTGAAAATCCTTTCAAATCCCATTTGGGTTTGGTCTAAAGTAAACGAGAAACAAAACAAACGATTGCCCCATGCTGCATTCACTATAACCAACTGCTATCAAATGGCCTCTGGTTTCAGCTGTAGCATGGACTTGAACTTGGAATGCTTGCAACTCTGTGAATATTCAGCGGATTTGCAAGATTGTGGTATCTAAAATGAATTCAGGATCTCAGAAAAGAAATGCGTCACCAGGGAGCCCGTTCATTATATCGTTATTGTTTTGATACGTAATCAAACGACGAAGAATTTTTTGGCACGTCTTGTACATTCTGGGTGTCAACTCAAGAGACAAAGAAGTACTTGGCAGAGGCGGACACTTTGCCAAATATTGGGGGGGTGAAGCTATTGTTTCAGTTAAAAGGCATTGTTTATTTCTATTGTTTTCGAGCAAAAGATCTTTGTTCGAACCAACATTGGGGGGAGGGGGCGATCGCACCCGCTCGCCCCCCAAGTTTCCGCCACTGGTACTAGGGAACAGAATGTATTTAATTCACTTAGTGTCACATCTATTAATTTTATGCACCTAAAGTTCATCAGTGTCAATTAAATTTGCACTTTTAAAAGGTTTAGCTTAGATTTACGGAATTATGGCAGCATAGGCACTTCTAAAACAGCACAACTAAACTATAATCTTATTTTATAGTGAACATGGTTAGCCTTGGCAAAGGCGGAAAAGTTTTAGCAATTAATTGTAAGTAGCTTACAGACTTAGTTTATTCAATTGCACGTAAACCGAAGGTCTTAAATAGTAATCTGGATTACACGATTAGTATTAACATGTACACATTTTAAAGCATTTAAACACTGCACCTAAAGCCAATTTAAACTAGTTCGGTGATTAAAATGCCAATAATTTAAGATTTTTCTTCGTAAGATATGAGCCAGTCCCTTTGGCGTGAATATCTGTTTAGACATTAAGCGCTACTTTTTTATTTAACACTTATACTAAGAAGTTAAAAGGACCCTTTTTAACGGGATTCTTTTTCATCTAATTCAATAAAGTGCGTAGTATGTTTCACACCAGAGCTATTTGTGCCTGGTGGCTACTATTGATGGACGTTAAACAAACGAGAGTTTTGGAGAGGGAACGAATTGATCTTTGTGAATTCATTATGGCCGTAGTTATGTTACGAAAGAGTAGTGTGGATTGAACGATGTTCTTATACATTTTACTGGCATCTGATGACTTTTAGAATGTGCACAACAGACATAGAAGCTATAACACCACTCAATTGAACATTTGGTATGAAGATGTATAAATCGCTCGATCCATACTCTTTTGTAGACTAATACACAAAATATCTTTAAATGAATCAATAGCCTAGAGCTTAATTTGCTAAACGTTTCGGGCTTAACCCTTCATCAGTAGTGAGTGTCTTCTTCTTCATTAGTTTTCTTGGTGTAATCAAAACACTTACTGCTCAGCTTTTGAACCAAACAAATAGAATGTCCGAGGCAGATATGTAGATATAATCTTCTTCTTTTGATATATGCTCATGTTTGCTCTTAAAAACCAGTTCTGAAATGCACAACGAGTGAGCTAGCCATCTGGGTTTCAGAGCATCTTTTGCCACTTTATTTGTTCTGGGTATCTACAGGGTGTCCCAAAAAAATTTTGCCCCGTTTGTTTGAAGACTGCGACAAATCGGCAACAGATTTCACTACTGATGAAGGGTTAAGCCCGAAACGTTTAGCAAATTAAGCTCTAGGCTATTCATTCATTTAAAGATATTTTGTGTATTTATCGATTATTGTAGCCGCACGTGCAAACAAACAACTTATATCTTTTGTAGACTGATTACGATTGAGTCCTTGTAATCGCTACCACCCACCCACCCTACTCACTCATACTCGTATGAGCGAGTAGGGGGGGGGGTGGGGGGTAGCGATTACTAGGACTCAACGTAATAAGCGTAACTCTTTTGTAGCATAGCTAGAGATCCGTTGTCACAGGGTAGGTCTATTTTAAAGGGGCTGTGTTGAAGCAGAAGAAGGGGTAAGCTCATAGGAATTTAAACATTTGAATTATCATAGAGTCATTTCTTGTTGCTTGAAGAGTTTTCTATCCTATTCAAGTCCAATTTCTGACGAGCTGTTCGTAACCTTTGAACACTATAGATTACGATGTATAATATAGTAACCGTCTATTTTATTGAAATGTATTAACTCAAGAATTTGTCTTCTTTCTAGTGCATGATTTGCAGCCCTTTGGCGGAAAGCAAGTAAGTTCCAGTGTTTGTTTATCTGGGCCTATTTAATTTATTCTCTGCTTGCGCATTTTCTGAAGTTTGACTTCAGTAGTCGAACTCACTGTCTTCCACTTTCGAATAAGACGTACTCAGCTTGACTATCATTATAATTTGGACTGAAAGCAGGTTGAATTTTCAATTTATGTCAGAAAGCACAGCTTTTGCTAAGTAGTGCTAACTGACAGTTGCTAACGTTAATTGCTAAGTAATTTCGGACAGAGATGCAGTAAAACTGAACGCAGCTTTCGCCAGGCCACCGAAATGTATTAGAGCTACTGTAAAAACTCGCACAAAAGAACCTGCAGATTTCTGAAACAGGCTAGAATGGTTCTTGTACATAGGATGCATTACAGGAAAATAGCCTCAATAGGTTCTCAAATTGGTTCTTAAATCGTATTATATGGATCAAACAAAAAACGTGTTTACTATTTTGAAACTGGTTCAAAATCACTGACTGTTGTACTCCACAACTGTGCATGTATTTAATGATCTAGCAAATATACCTCGGCTTGCACCAGTGTTTCAATCTTCATTAACCCTATTGTAGACTTGCCCCAAGTCTATCTCCTCAGTCCGTCTTACCGTTCCCTTTACGGTAGTTCCTGGATCCGCCATTTCCTGGATCCGCCATTCCAACATTCCGTCAAGAGAGTTGGAATGGCGAATCCAGGAAATGGCGGATCCAGGAACTACCGTAAAGGGAACGGTAAGACGGACTTAAGAGATAGACTTGGGACAAGTCTAATCTTCTGTGCAAGAACTTGTTTCATTTGCCAGGCTGAAGTGGTTCTTATATACCGATACCGGATGACCCAAAGAAAAATGACCAACCGCAATCTGTTATAGAAGAAAAATGAAATGGCCGAATGAAATGCTTCAAACGTTGTTCTGTCGCTAAAAGACTAGCCTACGTTATGAGTATTTTTGGTAACTTTTTCAACACAACAAATTTCCTGAATTATTGATTTAAAGGAAAAGGCATGCTTAAAATCCTCAAAAAAGTCGTCAAAACAGGGGATCGATTTACAGCCATTTCAGATAATCAAAACAATGAGGACCGTATTTCATTTCAACCTGGGAATAGGCAACTCAGTAGAAAGTTTTCAGAGCAAGTTTATAGCCCCTAGGTACCTAAAAATATTTCCAGAATGAAATTAAACACGCCCCTCGTTGGTTAGAAGATCTGAAATGGAAGGCTTTAAATCGATCCCCTGTTTTTGACGACTTTTTGAGGATTTCAAGCATGCCCTTTTCCTCAAAATCCTTAATTCGGGAAATTTGCCGTGCTGAAAAAAATTGGGAAAAATACTCATAACGTAGGCTAGTTTTTTAGCGACAGAACAACGTTTGAAGCATTTCAAATGGCCATTTACTTCTTTTCTATATCAGATTGCGTTTGGTCACTTTTTCTCGGTCACCCGGTACTAGATGATTAATTGGCTCAAAATCAGCCTGGAGGTTCTTAATCTGCACGTACTTTCACGTGGGTTCTTTTCTGTAATAATGCAATATAATTTCACGAGCTACCTTATTGTTAGAAATTGTCAGGGGAAGAAAAAGTTGCCATGTCGCGAAGTTTTCCTTCGAAAAATGGAGCTTAAAATCATGGGGACTAAGACCCCGTTTATACGAGAGAAAACTGGATCGATCCAGAACGGGATCGATCCAGTTCGGGATCGATCCCAAAATTTTGTAGGTGTTTACACGGAATCGTCCCAAATTGTGTTGCGTTTACACAGGATCGATGCAGGCACCTTATCACTGATTCCCAGACTCCTTATGAAGATTTGAGCATGCGTAAAGACTTCACGCCATTTGTTGTCAGGGTGACCAAACGGTGTCATTATGAAAACGCCTCGATTTCCTTTTTCGGCTTGCCTCGTTTTGCATCCGNCAAAATTTTGTAGGTGTTTACACGGAATCGTCCCAAATTGTGTGGCGTTTACACAGGATCGATGCAGGCACCTTATCACTGATTCCCAGACTCCTTATGAAGATTTGTGCATGCGTAAAGACTTCACGCCATTTGTTGTCAGGGTGACCAAACGGTGTCATTATGAAAACGCCTCGATTTCCTTTTTCGGCTTGCCTCGTTTTGCATCCGTGCCAGTTTGGGATCGATCCAGCCGTTTACACGAGGCTCTAACGGGATCGATCCCAAACTGGATCGCTCTGGCAATCGATCCCAAACTAGCACGGATAGCGGATCGATCCCGAGCTATCCCGTGTAAACGCAAGGCCGATCTGTACCATTTTGGGATCGATCCCGTTCTGGATCGATCCAGTTTTCTCTTGTGTAAACGGGGTCTAAATGTTGCGAATGGGTAAATTATTTAATGTTTTAGGAATTAGCTATTGCGAATTTGGAAATTTCACGATGTCAAATTTATTGGTGTCAATCTTAAAAGCTTATGTTATTTATGAAAAATGTTCTTGTAAAAACTGCTGCTAAAGAAATAGTATAAGAAGGGTGCAGATCAAAAGATATGTTTCGAGAAAATTCGCTTGAATTGAACTTGCAAACGGTAAATTTTGTTTAATTTGTGGGAAGTAAAAGTTGCGAGGCGGGTAAAATCTAAAGTAATAGTTGCGGGAATGGACCTTTTAGCTATTCTACAAATGAGTCTAGACCGAGCGATGTTATTATACATTTTTATACGGAAGGCTCGATTGCGCGGTGTTAGAGCTTCTTTCACTAGTGAGCATTCGAAAATTCTGTTCGTTCGATTTGCAGATTCTTTTTTAAGGACAGCTAAAATTTCGATTAAAATCTGCCAATTTTGGACAAAAGCACTTGCAACTTGTAATTCCCGCGATTGTTTCTTCCCGCAACTATTTCTGACAGTAAGGTATAACTGACAAATAAAAACTGATGCATAAAAACTGATGCATAAAACTGATGCATGCAATCTCAAGAATGCTTGATTAACGGATGCAAGAATTCATGCCATTTTCAGACAAGAGAAGTTACAAAAAGAATCATAAACCTGCAGAAATTTTCATCTAAATTATCGTAAAAAATATTTTAAACTTCTGTTTTAGTTCAACCTTACACATCACATAAAGCATTTATCATTTGGTGAACCTTACCCTGGTGTACACAATCCTTTAGATGAGACCTTAGTTCATGCAGGAGAAGGTAAGTTGAATTTTACATTTGTTGCTTAACATCATTTATTATGAATGACATTATTTCATTTCATTTTAATTTAATTTCTTTTAAGGAGGGGTGCCCTACAGCAGAAGCTGGTTACTTCAGCAGAAGCTGGTTACATTTCGCCAGAGATGTGTTTTTCATTCATTTATTACTTTATTTTAAGTAGGCTGGAAGGATTTCTAGCTATTCCTAGCTTATTTAGGCCTACTATGCATGTCGCATCCAAGCATGAGACCCTAGTTTAACGTCCTTCCGAAGGACAGCGTAGTGAGTTGCTTGGTCAGGCATCCGAAAGGTCACCCATCCAGATTTTTACCTCACACGACCGAGCTTAACTTCAGTTACCAAACAGAAACTGTATAAGCCGCTCGGCTACTCATTTCACAAGTGATGCATGGTTTAGAATAGAAAATTCAAATTGAAACAAAGTATTTCTTAAAGTAAACGAATGAAGATCAAGCCATCTAGTGTAAACATAGAACGAAAGAAGGACACTCGCTTCTTACATTCCTATAGTTTTCGTCGATCCAGAACGTGAAATACATCGGTAGACTCACGAAATAGTCCCAGTTATCGTAACAACAACAGCAACAGCAATGACAACAACAACAACAACAATATATATTTTTGCTCAAACTGGGACTTATGGACTTTCACAACAAAGAGTGGGACGAAAATAAACAATGGGCGCACAGATTTTTCTATTCCCTTTCAAACGAGGTTAATAGCCTCTTTTCGGTAGTTGGAAAATTTCAGGAGCTGTGGAATGTTGGCGTGCACGATTGCTAGATGAAGATTGCCTTCAAAATGAGGAAATTCTTGTTGAAACTGAAAGGTTTGTTAATTCTTAGATTAAAGAAACATTCATGCGAATACTTGTGGCTTTTGTTCATTGCTAACGTCACTCAAAACTTGAATTTTGAGGCGTTTTATTATCTGACGATTGAGCTGACAATTTAGGCCCACCGCCATTACTCGCCTTTTCGTACAGCGTTGCTATGGTTTCCATATCAGACGTGACGTCAAGGGAAACAATTTCGTCCCAATTTTCAATGTGAAAGTCCATGAGTCGTAGTTATAGCGTCCATCAGCCTATCAATAGCAATAACTACGAACTTGCAATCAGTCTAATACATCGGGATGCTGTTGTGGAAACGTCAATCCACCTGCTACTAATACCACACCAGTGCAGGAATAACACAGAGACCAGGCTTGATCTAAATAGAGGATTGTATCATACTGACTTCGACGAATCCATTCTCATACGAAACGTATGGCCGCTCACGGCCCGAGCTAGCTCAAAAGAGATAGAGTAAACAACTGCACGCCCCTATAACATAGTCGTGCCAAAACACATACGCAAGCGGTCACATGCATCTACAATGAACCAATAAACGTTTTAATTACGTACCAATTTATTATTTACGTTTAGACATATATCCCAGTAAATTTTCAAAACTACAACGCACTTCCACAGCTGTAGGTTCCCCAAACCTAACTGGATAAGCTATTTATTATATGAATACACTATTCTATCAGTCGTTCTTTTTGTGCTTCTTACGCTTTAACGTATCTTTTTCGTTTCTACTGATGAAGGCTTAAGCCCGAAATGTTCAGTCTTATAAGCTCTAAGTTTTATACTGTTTTTGAAGTTATAAGTATAAACTCCGTTGATTCACTGTAAAGGACAAATCCAGGGTTTCTACAATTAATGTCAAAAAGTAACCTTACCAACTGCCAAGCATTGCTTGTAGCTTTTTTCCGGGTTTTGGTGTCTTTTTCTGTTGTAAGTTCGTACGACATTTTTCGTAAGTTAGGCCCAATGTCGTCGCCATTTTGAAAACGCGATAAAATGGCTAGCCTCGGTTTGGAGGTTCGATTGTGACGTCGGAAATTACTTGAGAGTTCTATAAGAAAACAGCCTCGTTCAGGTCGAAGGCGAAATGGGTGAAATTACGTCATGAATAATGACGTCATTTCGCTCATTTCACAGATTTGAATACACAATTTCGCAGAGAAATGACAGAGAAGGTTGGAAAAAAGTACTACACACCATTCACAACATTGTGATCTTTCATTTTATGAACAATTATTCCAATCCCGGACTTGTCCTTTAAGATATTGATTACTTGACCGTTAAACCAATCTATGCTATTATTATTTAGCAAGCCTCGTTACATTAGCTCATCGAGTAAGTACATTTGAAATCATTGCCAAGTTTGATATCTTTTTTGCCTCTGCTGGGCCTCCTCTTCCCAACTGAGACTGAGACTCAGTGAGTCTTATTAAGTTCTTATAAGTTAACTATCGATGATTGCAAAAGAAATCAGGTGTTGTTTTTCACAATGTCGATACGTCACGCGGGGGAGAGCAAGAGTAGGAATTAAAGAGACTCTAAATTTCTTGCAGGTGCTCTGTTTGCAAGTTTCGGTCGAAACGGTGATTTTTGTAGTTTTGTGATGGGCAATATCTCAAAGACTTTTCTTCTTATTTCAATAAATAAAATCGTTATTTTGAAGATAAATCTTTGCATTTCACAGATGAACAAACTAAACATCAATATCTTTTACATGGCTCAGATATAAGTTTATCGTTAACGGCTACTTTTTGTGGCTTGAGTGAAGCCACCAGACATAAGCTGCAGAAGACAATGAACACGCGCTTGAAACAATGGTGTTTACAGATTCGTTTACGGTTTGGCGACGGAGCCCCTTAAAGTGACCGTAATTTATATTATCTTTTCATTTTGTTGCAATTTCAGGACTTTCTAAATGTTTGAAAATGTGAACCATTTGCATTCCTGTTTGATAACGTCTTTCTCGATTTTTATTTTTCAGCTTCAACTATGTACCAATATTTCGTTAAAGTTGTCCCAACAGTTTACAAAAAGATAAGTGGTGGGGTAAGTCAATGATGTTTTTCTCATCTTCTTGGCGGGTGCTGCATGCGTTGAATAAAGTGAGGCTTATACGTTAGTAGACCTTTTTACCTGCTAGAAAAGAGGTTTGGATCGAGCGTCCAAATCTGGTAAAGTTTGGGAAGGAAAACGAAAGCACGATCCCCGTTCTCAGTGGATACACTGCTAGCTGTGGGATGAAGTTGCGTCGGACCTCACAACACTTTTCAGAGTTTATTATCGACCACTTTGCGCAAAGTGAGTTAGCAATGATTCAGTTTGAACACAGGCTTTAGGCTCCTGCAAGTTTTATGATAGCTCCAGGAAGGCATTTTTATGTATCTCAATTTTGCGAGGAGTTCTTGAACTAATGATGTGACCTCTGTTAGGCTTCTCCGAGAGAGATTCAGGTTCTGCAATATAGTTTTTCTAGATTTTCGCTCGTTTGTAGAAATATTATTTTGTCATGTGACTGTCTGGTTAATTTCAACAGCTTTATTTGACTATGATGTTTTTTGAAGATGCGTTTTCCTTGTAGGATGTATGGACAAATCAATATTCATACACAAAACATCAAAGGAGTGTAAGACAGATGACTGGAGAGCATGGCTTGCCAGGTAAAATTATATGGTCAGCCTTTTAGTTGGGACAGGAGAACAGGAGATGCTTGTATGCCATTGAACAAGGATTGTTTTATTGTATTTTATATTCAATTAAAACCAATAATAATTCAACAACCTGCGCCATTCGCAACGGGAAAAGATCATTGAGTTCCCACTGTGAATGGTGCTAACAATTATACAAAATACAACATTCTAACAACATAAAAAAAATAAAGGAAAATAAAGTGAAAAAAGTAAAACGCGTGATCGCTGCAGTATAAGTGCCTATGCAGCGAAAACCCCGACCCTGACCGCCACCCACCCGCGAACCAACACCGACATGGGCAACGGAAGCGCCGGACTTCTTTAGTGTCACTCACCACTGACAAACGACCCCAAAGAGTCCCAAACACGACCACTACCCCCACCGAAAGCAATCCCCAAGCAGACAATAGCACTGGGGCCCAAATTTTCACCGCACAAGCACCCTGAAGTGTCATTCGACATGAAGTCCACGCAGTCAATTGACAAGAATTGTCAATGCAAATATCATTTGTTTCTTTTATCATCTCTATGAAAGCTCCATTTCTAATGTAGGATATATAGGACCTTCTCATCAGTTCAAGGGATCCATGTCGGACCGGCTTCCAATCAGCCGTTTTCTCAGGCAGCCTCGGTTCTGCTCAGCGATCAGGCTTTTCGTTTTTTATTCCTTTCAATGGTAATTTTTCTTTTGCGTTCAATTCTTTAGTTAATTGTAAGTGTCACTCATTGTGGGAACTTTTCATTTTTCATTTCATTTTTCATTATTTTTACACGGTGGCCCCGTCAATCGAGAGGATTGCTTTACAGGGTGCCAAACTTTACAATGTTACTAAAAATTACTATCAAATTACCTATATTTACAATCTAAATATAAAAATAAATGAAAAACAAAGGAGTTAGCCTGAGAGAGGCAAATTACTCTTCAGCATACTTTTAAAAATGCTAAGAGAGGGTGCTTGTTTGACATCCAAAGGCAATTCATTCCAAGTCTTTGCACCCCGGAAAGATATCGCTTTCTGCCCATTGCAAGTTTTCATCCTTGGAACAAGGACATCGGCAATGGCATTCCGCAAATTCATACTGACATCACGCGCAGAGTTTTTCTTGAAAAGGTTTGAAAGATAGCCGGGTGCAAGACCTGATAATGCTTTGTGCCTGATAATGAACATCATAGCTGCTATTGTTGGCGTTAATTAGCTTATTAGCTATATATATTTTTTTTT
>REGL01000356.1:3459-31047 GCA_004194395.1 Aurelia aurita complex sp. Pacific | reverse complement strand
CCATTCCTTTAGCCGATCGAGATCACTATTCAGTGTGTCATTCAACTCGTTGATATTTTTCGCAGAATGTGAAATACTTGTGTCATCAGCATACATTGTCACATTGCATTTACGGAGAGACATAGGGAGATCGTTAATATAAATTAGAAAAAGGAGTGGACCAAGACATGAACCCTGTGGCACTCCGCAATCAACCTTTTGTAAACTTGAGGATGTGCCATTGACCTTGCAGAATTGACGTCGGTTTTGCAGATAGGACTTAAACCAAGAATGCTCATGACCATCTATGCCACTCGCTGACTACGTGTCCTTTCCTGCAATGAGTGGCACAGTAGTTGTATTGTTGCATGTTTTCTGTTTTAATTTATATCAAAAAGATTTCTAAATTCCGAAGGTATCTCAAAAAGCGTTCTGTGTGCTCTGTCTAGTTGTATAGTCGTTAGAAGTTTCATTAATTTTTTTCATTTGATGTAGGCTTTTTTCGGACTTATAACATTCGACTTGTTAATTCTCTCGTTAACTCTAACGACTAGTTAACTGTCTCTAAAAGTTCACTTGCGACTAGAGAGTTAACTGGATGAAAAGCAAGCACAAAATTTGCAAGTATGCTTCAAGATTTATTCTTCGAAGTGATTTCTGGTGGATTTTGAAATCGGATACTGTAAGATGCAAATTGTACGGTTTGTTAAGGCTGATTTCCAGTCAAGGGAATTTTCCAAGCGGGCGGAATTTCTATTGTTTGCGAGAGAAATGTCGCTCTGAAATTTTCCTAGCTGGCGGAATTTCTATTGTTTGCGAGAGAAATGTCGCTCTGAAATTAAATAGAAGGTTACGGCCGAGCAACCTTTCATTGTCTAAAATTCCGTCCGCTCGGAAAATTCCACTGACTGGAAATCGACCTTTAGATGGTAGAGGAGAATTTTGATGATCGACTTTGTTTTCAGGTGTCTTTGTGTTATACGAATTATCTCCGATGCTTGTTCAATATACCGAGAAAAGAAGGTAAGCAAAGTTTCAAAATTTGTATATTTCTATATGGGTTAGATTATTTTAGATTATTGAAAACTTCCGCAAGTTTAGGCCATTTTGAATAAGTGTGCCTGAAATATCACAGTGCCGTTGTAAGTTCCTGCTGACCGAAGTGACATCAACAAATCAAAGAACGCAGGGAAACGAGGGACCCAAGGTCATAAGTCCATGGCTGCATCACTTTTAATTCCTGAATTTTGCTGTGCTAAGATCCGTCACAAGCTTCCAGAAAAAACATAGATAAAACTGTTCTCTAGCGTTGATAACCTTATAGTGTTCAAGATTTTTTTAAAGTAAAGATATTGAATTTTTTTTTCTGTGTCCTGAAAAGATTGATCGAAACTAGCTGACCTGATCTCAGCTATACTGATCTTTCTGTAAAATTTTCCTTTGTTCTGATGTAGATTTTGCAAAAAAGTTATCAAAGAATTATTGAGTAGGCCTGCCCTGGTTCGACCACTATGGATTCCGGGTTATGCAACCGCCTTGCGTAAAACTTTGAAGCGTGTGCCTAGTTTTCCGAAAGCGCGCGAAAGATATTTGCTGCCGCGGTCGATCCAGGGCGGTACGGCATAATTTAGGCGTTCCAGACCTGTCCGCATTTGTGTGTTTCCAGCATGACAACAAGAAAACGGATGATGCAGATCTCACTGTGAGGCTGGTAACGCGAGTTGAAAAGCCTACTCTAAGTGAGTTTCTCCTCAAAACTTCTTTTACCGCACGGAAAATCTTCATTTTTTGAAAAGTGGTTGAACCAGGGAGAGCTTACTCTATTAGGTCTAAATTGAAAAATGCGGTTTTTGTGTTTTAATCCTTACATCTCGTTGTGTTTCAGATCATTCATGCATTTTCTGACTGGCGTTTGTGCGATTGTAGGAGGAGTTTTCACCGGTAATGGCCTTGATATTTTAATAGTTTTCGGCAGCTATTGTCTTTACTTTAGTTCACTAGGACAACAACGTCAGTATGCTCGAAAAAGTGCCTTGAAAGGCTCAAAATTTTTATTCTGTTTTTCTCACATTTTCTGAAAAGAGCAAATGTATTCTAAGATAATCTATTTACTGGAGTTGCATCAAACCACTGAAATTTTGTACTTGAAGGTACAATTCATTTTTGAAGCCTACAATGACAGGTTTGAGCATCAAAGCCAGTTTTAACATCTTCGAGCACTGTTAAACCTTGAATATCGTTGAAGTTAGGAAGCGTTGCTACATTTGATCTCATGAGAACTCATAGTTGCATCATAATGAGTTTCATCATAAAGTTACTAAAAGGCTATTATAAACTTAGATAAAACTCATAGCTTAGATAGAGCTCAGTTAGAATTGATACGAAATTCTGTAACAGAAACAACAACGTTTTTTGGGCTATCATTTCGTAATATTTTTTAGCAAGAGAATGGAAAGTTAAACATATTTAGAATAAGAATAAAATGATACCAATTTTTCTACCAATCGTTTTCAGTGAGGGCTTGTTAGAAAGCTCTTTTGAACCTCAGTTTGTGTGTGCTGATTTCACAGCATAGGTTCCAAATCTTTAAAAAGGCTGGTGTAAATTTCAGTGACCTATTTCTTTGAATGGAATCCCTTCAAAGAAATTTTAGCTATTTATCTGTATTTCTACCGTTGGACTTTTCTGAAATCTTCAATACTTTCAGAATTAGAGTGCTTTTCTTCTTTTTCAAGAATTCAAGAAAAATTTTCAAAAACTTAAAACCATCGTAATTTCTAAACTGTTTGACGCAACATGAAATAATTTTGAAGGAAACCATAGTTTATGAATGCCTACAACATAGTATCAAGCAAAAGTCTGTCACTTTTGTGGTTTATGATTTAGAAATTTGACGACGTCGCATCCTCAAATGAGTTGAAGCGTAAGATAATTTCGAAAAATATTCAAACTTCTGAAAAGTCCAACGGTAGAATCATAGATAAGTATCTGAAGTTTCTGTTAAGCGATTCAAGCAGAAGAAATAGGTCATTGAATTTTACACCCACCTTATTACGCCGAGTTAAAGATTTGGAACCTATGCTTGATTTCACAGTTGGGGTGAATAACTTTGATTTATGTACCTTTGGAATTCCATCGAAAGCTGAAACTGAACAACAAAGGTCAATGACTGGTTGGTCTTCGTTTTCATTGGCTTCATTTCTCTGTTATGTACCGGGTATCCCAAAACAGTATACAGATTTGATTGGATCCAGCGATGTGAATTTAGCTTTAACCAATGGCTAATCACTCTCAAAATGTTCCTTGATAGTTAACTTGAACATAGATAAAGAAGCATACAGATTTGATTGGATCCAGCGATGTGAATTTAGCTTTAACCAATGGCTAATCACTCTCAAAATGTTCCTTGATAGTTAACTTGAACATAGATAAAGAAGCATACAGATTTGATTAGATCCAGCGATGTGAATTTAGCTTTAACCAATGGCTAATCGCTTTCAAAATGTTCCTTGATAGTCAACTTGAACATAGTTACTTCATTTGTTGGTATCGGTACTTTGATAGCAGCAAGAAAGCTCACATTTGTGTCTACCTCCAAACCAGAGCTTTGGTTTGGCCTAAATAAATTATTGAAGCGCATCGAATAAATCAACGATAGCCTTGATAAAATTTGAAAATATTAGATAATGTTGTTATTATGTTTGCTAGAGGTCACCCATTGCGCAGTTTTCCTTATTTTCTTTAATTGCAGTTTTTGATTTTGATGTGCTTCAAGCATTTGCTCAGGCGAAAAAGCCAAAGCTCTTGTTTGGAGGTCGACACAAATTTGACCTTTGTAAAGCACCAATACCAACAAATGAGGCATCAATTTTCTTGGTGGTAACTATCGAGGAATATTTTGAGAGTGATTAGCCATTGATTAAAGCTGCTAAGTTCACAACGCTGGAGGCCACGAAATCTGTATACTTTTCGTTGGGATACCGATAGTATTTGACTTTTTAAGATACCTTGTAATATACTCCCACACATATATGACAGATGAGTATTTTCAAGATATGGGAACTGTACGACATACATCAGACTCTGCACAAATATTTTCATACAGGGATGTTTAATCAAATTGCACACGGTACAGTGTATTTTCTATTTGAAAAATGCTACAGAATGAATGAATGTGAAAAACTGATTTGGTTTTTATTTCCATTTTAGTTGCTGGCCTTATAGATTCAATGATATATCATTCAGCACGAGCCTTGCAGAAGAAAATCGATCTTGGCAAAGCTAACTAGAACTTCGTCAGAACTCTTAGGAAAATTGTATGATGATATTCGATCGAAAGG
This sequence comes from Aurelia aurita complex sp. Pacific, assembly GCA_004194395.1. NCBI lineage: Eukaryota > Metazoa > Cnidaria > Scyphozoa > Semaeostomeae > Ulmaridae > Aurelia > Aurelia aurita complex sp. Pacific. The sequence goes on along the minus strand of REGL01000356.1, from coordinate 26,728 downwards.
GAGCTTCTAAATACGTGTGACCAGTATTTCTAGGCTCCAATAAGCCTTGTGCACAAGAAGAATTTATAGTAGTAAAAACCAATAAATAACTTGATGAATGATTGGGGGAAACAGTCTCAATCATAAGCCTAAAATTATTTGGGCTTTGTAACGTTTTGTATATCCAGCTGGAAAGTTTGTAGCTTGAAGGTTTGGGGAAATGCTTACATTGAGAGTTGAAACACATCTTACAAACACTGCATTATGAATAAAAAGTTAGGGAGCCTTGCTGCATTCGATAGTAGAATTCGATTGTAAATGTTGAAAATTCCATTATTGCGATGCAGAAATGTGGAATTAGGGGTTTTGCAAATAGCTGTATTATAAGCTCGATTCCCTTGCAGCAACTTGACAGAGTTTAGTGACAATTTATTTAAAGGAGTATTCTTTAGAGTTTTGCAACCGTGTCCTCTTATGAAATAAGATTTCCATATGATCTTCTAGGCTGTACGAGGGTGTACTGTTTCAGCTGCTATATGCTTATGTTCCGTTCAAGAAAGTAAGGTTCGTATTCTTTAGAAATAAGAACCATATGACTTGAATCAGACCCGTTTCAAAATTACGAGGTGAAGATCCTTCTCGAAATGCATGTAAATATTTTGATGGGCACACGGTATTTTTGCACTAATATTTCGTATGGGCTCAAAGACCCTCGATGATTTGCAAACTGGATTTGGGCCTTACTTTTTAGGAATTTTAGCTCCAAGAACAAAAAAAGAAATGTTGAAAAGTTATGCTGCTTGACATCGATTACAATTCATGAAAGTTGTAAGAATTATACTTAGTCAACTAAATTAGTGTCTTAAATGTCGATGTGATATATATGATATTAAAGATCCAAGGATTGCTTTCTATGGCTTTCTTTCTCACCCCAGTAACTTTTTCGGTCATGTAGTCAAAACATGATTTGTCTAAATTGTTTGCGCTATTAACATTGTCAATGAAATTAGTTTACTTTCTCTAGAGGATGGCTGGGGGATGGCTGGTACTGGGTACTGGTCGCTGAAGGACTTGATATTGATGGTACTGAGTACAGTACTGGTAGGAATTACTCTCACCATCCTCTCTGCTAAAGTTGCTTGGTGGACTTTTTTATCACAACCTAAAGTAGCCTGGATTGGCCCATAGTACTGAGTTCCATCTCAAATAGATGTCAGCTAAGGTTTTGTGTGAACAAAATTTCTCGGGCAAAAGTCATCAGTTGTTCTGATTCTTGGACTTTTGCACCTGACATCGACTCTAGATGTACTTAAGTTTTGGGTAAAACTCTATGCTACAGTGCTATAGATCTCTTCAACTTTTAAGCAAAAGCTTTTGTGAGATTTCGAAGATATTTCAAATGGATTTCTTGGGTAAAAATATACAAAACAACGATTGATTAGGACACTTGTTTGCTCTCTGAAGAAAGTTATTTTCCAGTCGTGCGACTTGCGACAAGCTCAAACCTTCAACCAAACCAGCAGAACTTTTAATAATGCAAGAGTACAAATGTGACAAACGAGATCGAGAATCTTAGCAGCTTTTCTGACATCATCAAGTAAAGTACCATCGCTTCATATTTCCCACAGCTTAGAAAAAGGTTCTTATACAGGTGCGTGCATATTCTCAAGTTATATGACGTCCAAAGTTTCAAAACACACAGTGACAAATCTCTCAAACAATACATGAAATCAAATTAAAGAACGTCTTATGTTATTCAGTTTTAAACTGTAATGTCGTTAGGCATGTAAATATTTGTATCGAAATCAATCTTCAAATATAATCACCGCATACTTAAAAAGAACTTTATTTATGCTAACATGCCGGATTGTGACAACTGTCTTGGGTCAACGTGTGGTTATCGGATCCTTTTTATGATTTAAATCGAACGGCATATCATTCCCTAAAAATTTTGCACACTTTTTGGAAAAGCCTTCTTTTTGAAGATTAATTCCCTGCAATCATTTTCTTTTTGAATGTTTGGAATGCCTTTTCGGAAGAGTACTGTAATGCAAAACGAGGAAGTGGAGTTTATATTTTGTTTACGTTGCTACCATTACGATTCAGCCTCGAGTTAAATCGATAACAAAAGCGCATTGTTTTTTGGTTGCGGATTGCGGATTGCTTGTTTTGTCGTTTCTTTGTGTTCTGATTTGATAACAATCTCCTTTCTCCTCGTGGGATTCTCAGCAGGACGTAAGCTTGTTATGGTTATTTGGTGGGCAAGCTGCGACAGACTTGAATACATTTTAACTTCGGATGTTCATTTTAAGTAGCATCACGCAAATGTATTGGCCATTTCACAGGAAAAGGACTCCTTCTTCTATTGGAAGGCTCAAACAGTTAAAGAAAGTACCGAAGAGTTCTTGGTGAATATAAAATTCGAGGCAAATTTTATTGGGCCTAAATTTTTTCAGATTGAATTAGTCAGTCAGCAAGCCACAAAGGGAGACATTTATCACTGTTGGAAGAATGCCTATGCCGACGAACCTGAATGTCCAGCTAATCAAGCTGCGTTAAAGAGCACAACGAAGATTTCTTTCTTGGTGATTTAAAAGTTGAGACACAGGTTAGGCCAGTGCAGTGTATAGCCGGGTCTCTGGTCATAATTCAAAAGGACACCCATTTGGGACGATGCCAGCAATGCCAATGAATTTAAATGTTAATGAAATCGAACTGCTAAGATTTGATAGAAAGAAGCCTCCAGAAACCCTGGATCTGTCGGGAAATGGTGACGTACCTGAGTCATGTATTTATCATTTGCAAGCACCGAGCAAGAAAAAGATGCGTTTACAGAAATACAGAAGTTTTCAAATTCATGTTTTCAATTTCTTGGAAAGGCCTCGAAGCTGGCCAAGTGTGTTTTATCATTCTTGTGTGTAAGTTGCATTATGTTTGGTTATTGTTGAAGCGAATTGAATTTGGATCTTTATTACTCGATGCAGAGAGCACTTACTTGGGAATTAATAAAATTGGTTTATCTAAAAATTGAAGCGAATTGTCGTCCCGATTGTTAAAGATTTCTGATTTAAAACCCTGCTTTTCAATATCCTGATTGTCTAGCAAGGATCAGGAACCTCTACCCACCATTGGTAAACCACCATTGCCATTATTGAAAGAATGACAGGGTGTTTAGCAACACTGATAACAGCTTGATAAACCAAACTGCCAATCAAATTGATCAGTTCCCAGACCTCTTGATATGAGGGATGTTCTCGGTTATTGAAAACAAAATATCAATAAAAACAATAAAACGACAACAAAAATATCTGAAGGCTCAGGGAAATATTAGGAAAAACGTTCTAGAGCTGGATTATATGGGTGGACAGAATGTATCTTACCACAGCTTACTACAATCCAACCAGATTGTAGTAATTGCAAACTTGTGAACAAGATGAAAAAGGTCCTGGCAACAGGAAGTGAGTTTATACCAATGGTGGCGCCAGGGGAGGCCTAGGGGGCTACAGCCCCCCTGTCAGAAGCATATAGCGCCCCTGCTGGAGGAAATTTTGGGTTCTTGTTGGAGGAAATTTGGCAAAATAACGTACGAAAACTGCATTCTTTAGCTATTCTAGCCCCCCTGTCGGAAGCTCCAGCCCCTCTGTCGGAAGATTTCTGGCGCCAACCCTGGTTTATACTACATGTGCCAATTTCCCCTTTTTGCTTTTATCCACTAAGAGTCATTGGTGGTCACTTGGTGATCTTTTGCTCCCCTTGGTATAGTTTTTGTAGTATTTTATGGTAGCTCGTTTGTAGTCTAAGGTAATTTGTAAATTGTAAAGAAGTTTTTACATTGAATTTTTATGTAAAAAAGATAAATAAAAAATTCCCCAGGAAGATGCAAACTGATTTTAACAAGTGTTTTGTACCATGAGAGCTCAGCAAAACGTCCTGTCCTGGCAAGTGGGATGATTTTCTCTATATAATCAGGGGGCTGAGTCTTACTTTATTCTGTTTCTAATATCAATATTTTGTTGTGTCCAAAGCTTTCCTACATAGATTTGTGTTTGTGCAGAGAGATTGATTGACTGTTTAAAGCACTCTGGTGACCAAGATTATAGAGACAAGGTTTCAAGGGGTGGGTGGAAACATTCCTTTTACCTGTCAAGAGTGCCTACAATTAAGATACCCCCTATTTCATATCCAAGATTTATAGAATTACTTTTTATTTCAGATTCTTGCTGATCCTTGCAAGCTTGCTGCTCAGTGTCATTGCCACAATTGAAAAATATGAAAAAAATGTTGTTGTTGATAGATCAGTCTTCTATATGGTAAGATTGCTAACTTTGGGGCCTTAAGTCTCATTCATTTCCTACTCTGACCATCCCCCAGACAGCTCAGGGGCCAACCAAAATCTCCTGCACAAATGCCCGGGGGCTTGGCAAATTTTATATCGCAAATGCTAAGGGGGGCTGGGCACTGAGAAAATGCCATATTCCCTGTTAGTATATACATAGGAAAAGCTCCTGTGTTTGTTTGAGTGCCCTGAGGCCAGGGAAAATTTATGGTCAAATGCTTGGGGGCCAGGAATATTTTTTGAGCAAATTTCCAGGGGGATGGTCAGTGTAGGAATTGAGTGAGACATTATAGGGGCATCAAAAACTGAAATCAATCACCAAAATATCAACAACAAAAAAGAAAAACCAAAAGACTGTATCAAAATTTCAGCTAAAACTGACATGAAATCTTTCTGCATTTTGCATACTAGATAACCTTGATTTTACAGTATGTTGCAGACCACTGCCTCACTATCATTTTTGCGACATCAAAAAGTGAAAGCTAATCTTGATGCTTAAACATGCTGGTAAATTTGAAATTAATGGATTCTTCCTATGATTATATCAAATTGGATATTTTTTCGTAGCAGTATCTTAAATTTTATAGCAATTTGCATTCTCATGTCATATTTAGTGAAGAAATCTGCAAACCTTTGAGAGAGAAAAGAACACCATGAAACCTTCCTTTCTACAGCCAAAAATGTAAAGCCAATCTGAAAAAGGCTAGAACCGTGAGCCGTCAGTCCCTACAACCCCCCCCCCTAACTGTATAATTTCAACCAAGATGGTACTTTTCATACTGACTGGTAAATCGGTGTCATGTGAATTTCTGATCCAGCTTCCAATCATAGTAATACAGAGTGCATGATAATATTTGAAATGCTTCCATGATAGCATGGGTTCTAAATCTTTAACTCAGCATAAAAAGGTGTGTGTAAAATTCAATGACCTGTTTCTTCTGATTGAATGGCTTGAAAGAAATTTTAGCTACTTACCTATAATTCTACCGTTTGACTTTCCAGAAATTTTAATATTTTTTGGAAATTACAGCGCATTTCATATTTCAAGTCATTTGAGAATGTGACGTCATCAAATTTCTAACTCAAAAACCAGATGAGTGACAGACATCTGCTTGATACCATATTGTAGGCATTCATAAACTATGGTTTTCTTCGAAATGTTTTCATGTTGCATCAAACAGTTTAGAAATTGCAATGGTTTTAAGTTTTTTTGAAATTTTTTCATGAATTCTTGAAAAAGAAAAAGAATACTCTAATTCTGAAAATATTGAAGATTTCAAAAAAGTCCAATGGTAGAATTATAGAGCAATAGCTAAAGTTTCTTTGAAATCATTCAGTTCAAAGAAATAGGTCACTGAATTTTACACCAGCCTTTTTAAAGATTTGGAACCTATGCTTTCCATGATCAAATTCAAAGACTCAAGCTTTCAGTTCTTGATGAAATGTGAAAAATTCCTAAAATGATTATTTAAAGAAAATTTCTATAAAAGTCATGAAATAAGAATTTGCCTCATACATCAAAATAATTTCAAGGAACTCAATGGGCAATCATAGCTTAGCTGTTACTGACATCCTGTGCACTGTCTCAGTCATTTGCATCCCCATTGGTGCAAGCTATGATGCTTTATTTGAATATCATTTAAAAATCATGGTGTCAAACATTGTTATTGATAATTCCAATTCAGGTGGCTTTTTAGCCCATCAGGGATCACCCAGTGGTACCTCATTGACTTACTAATCATAGGAGTTTCTCAGGTTGGTATTATTCTTAAGCAAAAGTGATTAAAAAACATTTCGTATACCTGCTGGCAATCAATTCTATTCTTTGTCCACCCCCAATTTTTCAGGTCTCACACCACCCCTCCCTAAAGAAACAGTTCAGTTTGCAATAAGCTTGCATAAGCTTGACAAGCAAATTTTGGCTTGATTGAAGCTTGAATTGAGTATGTGGATGATTTGTCAAGTGTGCACATATGTTAAGAGCTTCATCAACCTTGGAAACAATCAACATACTCAAGTCTTTCTCAAACATCAGGCTTAATTGAGTTTGCCGACAGTATGATATAATCAAGCTTTGAAAGAGACACAACAAAAAATTTGTTTTCTCAAAGCAAATTCCAGCATCATGTGCTTGAACTAGAAATTAACTTGAATGGTGCTTGTTTTCAGTATGATAACAATCCGAATTTAGCTTCTTATACTGTAAGTCTCAAGAGGGTTGAAATCCATTTACTGGCATGTTCCTGNTGGATGATTTGTCAAGTGTGCACATATGTTAAGAGCTTCATCAACCTTGGAAACAATCAACATACTCAAGTCTTTCTCAAACATCAGGCTTAATTGAGTTTGCCGACAGTATGATATAATCAAGCTTTGAAAGAGACACAACAAAAAATTTGTTTTCTCAAAGCAAATTCCAGCATCATGTGCTTGAACTAGAAATTAACTTGAATGGTGCTTGTTTTCAGTATGATAACAATCCGAATTTAGCTTCTTATACTGTAAGTCTCAAGAGGGTTGAAATCCATTTACTGGCATGTTCCTGGAGTCATCAGTTGTAAGGATGCTGGAAGCTAGGGCAAGCGGTACAATAATGCTACTTGAATCAAGCTCTCAAACACACTCAAATCATACTCAAAATGAGTTGTTAGCATCAAGCTTGAAGCATGCTGCAAACATACTCAACAGTCTCCTTAGGGCACCCCCCTATTTCGAAACTTTTTCCTTCTTTGATTTCAATTTTCGTTTGTGCACTCATTCAAAAACTTCTTTTTGTAGGAAATATTGCTGATAGCTGTCTTTTCTATTGAATATTTGCTACGAGTTTGGTCATGTGCTTCACATGGTACATACAGGGGATGTGGGGGAAAATTCAAGTTTATGAGGAAGCCATATATGGTTATAGGTGAGTTCATCTCATCGGTGAAGCTTCGTAGCTTCGCTTTAGAAATCCTTCAGTTCTTGTGTGGCAGGGCAAAATATCAGCAATTTATATATTCATTATCGTACTTGCATTATCGTAATCACAATCGTACTTGCATTATCAATCTTATGTTGTTGCATCTTCTTCGATCAGAGTCTTAATTGAACAAGTGATTCGTGGTACAAAATTTAAAAATAGCCTTAAATAACGGACTCATCATATTAAACCCATAAACGCAATAGAAACACCGAAATCAGTAGAAAGAAGACTATTAACTTCTGTAAAAGAAACAACAACCAAAATAAGCCTGTAACAAGAGAACAACTGTTAAATCATGTAAGACAAAACCGAATTAACCTTAAAACCTGAAAGGAAAGAAATAAGTTAATAACTTACAAGTAACTGCTGAAAAGATAAACGTGTACTAGTTTCGTCGTACTCTCATCAGTTTGGTTTGTGCGAAGAACAAATTACCAATAAAACAGGCCACTTTTATAGCAGACGAATAAAACAAACCGACACGCCATTAGCACCTAAGCCACCAGTTGGCTAAACGCAATAGGCACCCGCCAAAGATCAAAGCCTTTGGCGCAAATTAGAACAATTGCAACGTGAAAACAAACTCCTTCTGTTAGGGAGGGATCCCGAAGTTTAATAAACACCGCTTCTAAAACCTTGAGGTGGAAGGCAGACCTAGCCCTACCCAAAATTCGGAAACAATCCTCGCTATAGTTGCCCCACACTCATTACTGCTCAGTAAGTGAGTAACAATGGCAGAATCACTTTCTTGTTTAGCCGGACCAGCTTTGCATTTTCGTTTTGGTTGACACAGACCGTTGTACCTGTCAGCACCTTTCCTTATTTCTAGGGGCACATGTTGTCTCATCCTATCAACAGGTCTTTGGGATGTCCTACCTACGTAGCGAGCATCGCATATCTTAATTGACTCTGCTTCAATCGTACACTATACATTATCAATCATACTGTACCATATTTTTCGTTAGTTTTCTCATTTTGCTGTGCTCCTTATCGTTAACCTCATTTTACAATTTCATCATCGCAAGAATCCTATCTACATTTTTATTGGATCTGATAAGCGCCATCAATCAATATAGTGGCCTTTCCTTGACGTTTGCTTTATTCATTCTTATTTTAGAGAAATCCAAATACTTCGGCACTTCAAAAACGAACTTAAAAGCGCACTTGACGAGATGAAAAAGCTAAAAATCAATAAAAACCCTGAAACGCGACCCTCTAGAAGAACAGCCCATTTCTTTATCTTAGGTATTATTTTCATTTAATAGAACACTTTGTATTGGGCCTTTGTGAGAATTTTTATGTCAAGTGAAGGGTATTTGTGTATAAAGATAACAATGAATGAATAAATAAATGAATGAATGAATGAGAATTAGTCCAGTGATCAGTCCTCATCTGCGGCTGTCACTTGTGTAAACGTTTCTACTATTACCTCTTGTCTTGGCTCACTTTTCTTCTTTATTTTCCTGCATCCCTTTCTGAGATCTCTTTCTAATTCTTCTTCTGTTTTCTTCCATTTTTACTTCCTCCAAAGTCTTTGCAACGTCAAAAACTTTTAAACAACATTATAATGAATAAGAAATTTAGTTTAGTACCAATAATACAGTAGATGTGAAAAAACACAGCATGGGGCTCAAATCTTTCAAATCTTTAAAAAGGTGCATGTAGATTTTATGATATTTTTCTTTGAATTGAATGGCTTGAAAGGAACTTATGGTACGCTGCTGTAAATTTTGCGGTGGAATTTTTTTGATATCTTGATTTTTTTCTAATGGCGGCTGTGAAAAAATTCATGGAAAATTTTGAAAAAATTTGAATGATTGTCAATCCTAAGCCAATAGAAGAAAAATGATATAACCTTCAAGAAAACCATAGTTTATGAAGGTCTGCAATATGGTGGCAAGCAAAAATCTGTAGCTTTTCTGGTTTGAGATTTAGAAATTTGATGACGTCATAGCCTCAAATTTAATGGCTGATTTACAGCAAAAAACCCGAAGTTCCTTCCAAAACATTTATTTCAAAGTAAATTGTAATAGAATTTTACACCGACCTTTTTAAAGATTTGAGCCCTATTTTAAGAAACACGCCTATACTCGTTATCAAGTCAAGCTTTACTTGATGTTTTATCAACAAAAATGGAAAACATTTACCCTTGTGCTAAGATGCTTGATGCTTTTAAATTTTTTGACAGAAGTGGTTGTCGTCCATTGGGATCTTTTGTTTCATAACGCATATTGCATTCTTTTGTTATTCTTTGCNACGTCATAGCCTCAAATTTAATGGCAGATTTACAGCAAAAACCCGAAGTTCCTTCCAAAACATTTATTTCAAAGAAAATTCTAACAGAATTTTACACAGACCTTTTTACAGATTTGAGCCCCATGTTATAAACAAGCCTGTACTCGTTATCAAGTCAAACTTTACTTGATGTTTTATCAACAAAAATGGAAAACACTTACCCTTGTGCTATGATGCTTGTCAACTTGCTATTTTTTGACGGAAGTGTATGTCGTCCATTGGGATCTTTTGTTTCATAACGCATATTGAATTCTTTTGTTATTCTTTGCAGATATCATTGTGATTGTTGCAACAATCGTCTTAATCATCGAGCACAAAAAGGCGGATGTTTTGAATATTTCTATACTGAGGTAAGTTTAGTTACCAAAATTCAACTTCTAGAACTTGATTCAAAAATGAAGTGTGCCCCAAAAAAGTACTCTTGTTTGAAAAATCATTAAAATTTCATTATAAGGCCAATCCTCAAATTTCTTTCTTTAGCAAATAGATGAAAGACCAAACTATTTTCCCAGGTATAGCTGATCTTGTCATTGACTTTTAAATTAGCAAATTTTGTTCTTTCTACGTCTGCCTGGTTTTGAAGCATACTGCAAAAAAAACTGATGATTACCAGTGTTCTATTAATTTCTTTTTTGTACGATAAGCTTCTAATTTGGTCATAAATTTAGGAAAAAGCGCAAACTTTGATGTATACTTGAAGGATAATGAAAAATCTGAATTTAATAGGCAAGATTAATGACGTTCGTTGAAGAGTATAGCTCAGAATCAGGTTTTCCAATGCGATATTTGTATACCATTTAAGCATTTTATCATTCTTAAATGTATTTTAGATCATTTACAAAAGAGATCGAAAAGAAAATTTTATGGTAGGTGTGATTATCAAAGTTTGGCAATTTCTCAAACGGGAGTATGTTTTATTGGGACACCCGGCATAAGAAACTGGTTTATAAGAAACTAGTATGTACTAAGATAGCCACAGATTTAAGAAACTATGGTACTATGAAGCCCCCGGGGGGGGGGGGTACTTGACTTTCAATTGTACGGAGGTGTGCACTCCAAGAAAAACATTTTTCACCCGGCTTTAGACATTTTCCTTCGAAATGATAGCCGGCTTTAGAAAGAATTCGTGAAAAGCATACCCCAAAACGTAAAAATCGGCGAAAAGCATACCCCAAAATGTAAAATTTCGTCGAAAAACCATGAAATAACACTTTTGACAATCGGCTTTAGAAAAATTACCTTCTTTTGATAGAGGCGAAAACGATACCCGGAAAGGAGTGCACATCCCGTCAGCAAAATATGCTAAATACCCCCCCCCGGGGGGCAACGAAAGTTTNGGGGTACTTGACTTTCAATTGTACGGAGGTGTGCACTCCAAGAAAAACATTTTTCACCCGGCTTTAGACATTTTCCTTCGAAATGATAGCCGGCTTTAGAAAGAATTCGTGAAAAGCATACCCCAAAACGTAAAAATCGGCGACAAGCATACCCCAAAATGTAAAATTTCGTCGAAAAACCATGAAATAACACTTTTGACAATCGGGGCTTTAGAAAAATTACCTTCTTTTGATAGAGGCGAAAACGATACCCGGAAAGGAGTGCACATCCCGTCAGCAAAATATGCTAAATACCCCCCCCCCCGGGGGCAACGAAAGTTTATCGCTTATTGAGGTCTTTGTCCAGTTTGTCCTGTCTAGGGAAGTAAGACCCTCACTGGAGCGACAACAACACCATCATTTCAATTCAATTAGATGAGCGTAAGTGGAGGGTCTTTGTCGAGTGAGGCTACAGATTACCCGTATTTAAAATCATCTGTCTATCTTTCTTGCAAGGTTTTTGAGATTCCTTCAAGTTCTTCGGATATTACGATTGGACAGGCAAAGAGGAGCCTTCAAGATGGTTAGCCAAGTCATTTATGATCATAGACAGGTAAGCTTTTTATTGTATAGTCAACATATTTTTTATATACCAATATAAAGTTACAATATATATTACAACCTACACTACACTACTTGCAGAGTTACTCTACAATACCACTACAACGATACCCCGAGGAGCACAAGGCAGTGTCAACCCCGAGGCCATTAACATAGAAATATGAAAAAACGAACTAATTAGAATACACGACTGGAAAAATACGTGACATGAACAAAAAGAAAAATTTCATGAAACAAATTAGAACTACCTACAGATGAAATAAATTAGAACTACATACAATCTACTCATAAATTACCACTAAACGGGCCAAGGTGGTGGCATGTAACGAAGTTTGGAATTATCTTAATCAAATCGACCAGTTTTATGGATAAGCTGCAAAGTTAATTATAATATACTTCTATTAACGTCATCGGAAAGGTCTTTATCATTATACAATAAAAGATCCATAAGAACCTAGTTTGAAGTTAACACATTCCGGGTGAATCAGAAAAATCTATGCACTCTTTGAAAACTTGTAATACAAAAACTATTACATTTAAAAAATTAAAAGTTTCTTTGGCTAACCTAATAGACCTTTTAGTTATTCTGAAAAAGAGTCTGGATCGAGCGATAATTTTCTACAATTTTATACACAAGGTTCGATTGAATGCCGTTAGGAGTTTCTATCACTGTTGTTCACATTCGAAAATTCTACAAAATGTTTAAGATATCATTCGATTCGAGCATTGTTTTAAAATAGCTAAAACGTCTATTTTGAGCATTTATGAAAAAATCCTGAAAACTAGTTTCTGTTGGCTTTTTCTAAACTACAAGTTATTGGCTCAATTTGATCAATTATTATAAAATGTTAAAATGATGTTTTTATTAACTTATACATTACCTCCTGATGATTCAGAAACTTTAAAGTGTTATTATGCTTTCCCAATAATTGTACGCATTAAAAAGTCTAAAAGTGCATGTTTTTGAACAAGCCTTTTTTAGTTGTTTTTGGGCTTATGACTTTTGGCTAATTCTTAAATTCAGAAAGAACACATGCAGATGCACCTAAAATTATGCGAAAAGTCTTGAAAATTAAATGGAATCCTCAGTAAGAGCATAGGTTCCAAATCTTTAACTTGGCGTAAAAAGGTGGGTGTAAAATTCAATGACCTATTTCCTCTGATTGAATGACTTGAAAGGAACTTTAGATACTTATCTATAATTCTACCTTGGAATTTCCAGACATTTGAATATTTTTCAAAATTACAGCGTATTGTAAATTTCAGCTTATTTGAGGGTGTGACGTCACCAAATTTCTAAATCATAAACCAGATGAGTGACAGACTTTTGCTTGATACCATATGGTAGGCATTCATAAGCNGGGGTACTTGACTTTCAATTGTACGGAGGTGTGCACTCCAAGAAAAACATTTTTCACCCGGCTTTAGACATTTTCCTTCGAAATGATAGCTGGCTTTAGAAAGAATTCGTGAAAAGCATACCCCAAAACGTAAAAATCGGCGAAAAGCATACCCCAAAACGTAAAATTTCGTTGAAAAACCATGAAATAACACTTTTGACAATCGGCTTTAGATAAATTACCTTCTTTTGATAGAGGCGAAAACGATACCCGGAAAGGAGTGCACATCCCGTCAGCAAAATATGCTAAATACCCCCCCCCGGGGGGCAACGAAAGTTTATCGCTCATTGAGGTCTTTGTCCAGTTTGTCCTGTCGAGGGAAGTAAGACCCTCACTGGAGCGACAACGACACCATCAATTCAATTCAATTAGATGAGCGTAGGTCGAGGGTCTTTGTCGAAAGAAGGGTACAGATTACCCGTATTTAAAAATATTTTTCTATCTTTCTTGCAAGGTTTTTGAGATTCCTTCAAGTTCTTCGGATATTACGATTGGACAGGCAAAGAGGAGCCTTCAAGATGGTTAGCCAAGTCATTTATGATCATAGACAGGTAAGCTTTTTATTGTATAGTCAACATATTTTTTATATACCAATATAAAGTTACAATATATATTACAACCTACACTACAGTACTTGCAGAGTTACTCTACAATACCACTACAACGATACCCCGAGGAGCACAAGGCAGTGTCAACCCCGAGGCCATTAATATGAAAAGAAATATGAAAAAACGAACTAATTAGAATACACGACTGGAAAAATACGTGACATGAACAAAAAGAAAAATTTCATGAAACAAATTAGAACTACCTACAGATGAAATAAATTAGAACTACATACAATCTACTCATAAATTACCACTAAACGGGCGAAGGTGGTGGCATGTAACGAAGTTTGGAATTATCTTAATCAAATCGACCAGTTTTATGGATAAGCTGCAAAGTTAATTATAATATACTTCTATTAACGTCATCGGAAAGGTCTTTATCATTATACAATAAAAGATCCATAAGAACCTAGTTTGAAGTTAACACATACCGGGTGAATCAGAAAAATCTATGCACTCTTTGAAAACTTGTAATACAAAAACTGTTACATTAAAAAATATATAACTTTGTTGACTAACCTAATAGACATTTTAGCTATTCTGAAAAAAAGAGTCTGGATCGAGCGATATTTTTATACTATTTTATTCGCAAGGTTCGATTGAGTGGCGTTAGAGCTTCTACCACTGTTGTTCACATTCGAAAATTCTATAAAATGTATAAGATATCATCCAATTCGAACACTGTTTTAAGATAGCTAAAACGTCTATTTTGTTCGTAATTTTTATCTTAGTTTTAATGAAGAATTCCTGAAAACTAGCTTCTGTTGGCTTTTTCTAAACTACAAGACAAGTCATTGGCTCAATTTGATTTGATCAATGTTTCAATTATTATAAAGTGTTAAAATGATGTTTTTATTAACTTATACATTACCTCCTGATGATCCAGAAACTTTAAAGTGTTATTATGCTTTCCCAATAATTGTACGCATTAAAAAGTCTAAAAGTGCATGTTTTTGAACAAGCCTTTTTTAGTTGTTTTTGGGCTTATGACTTTTGGCTAATTCTTAAATTCAGAAAGAACACATGCAGATGCACCTAAAATTATGCGAAAAGTCTTGAAAATTAAATGGAATCCTCACTCAGTAAGATATTGAATTATAAATTTTCAGATCAGCTGCATAGGTAAAATCTTGTATGATTCTGCAAACAGTGTGTTCCTTTTTTTCTGACTCAACCAGTATTACGAAGACAAGAGAAAATCAATGTTAAAGTAGATAATACTTGGCTGGAATAAACTGAGGATCTTTATAATTTTGATGATGTGATGAATACACTGTTCATGGCACTGTCCAAAATAGCTTCCTGTATAATAGTTAAGGGGAACATGGAGACAGTGGAATGATTTAGTGGCTCACTCTTAGGTGTCATTTTTCATATGATTGTAAGATCACCAAAAGTCGTAAATTTTGGATGTATCCATCTTGGAGTGATCATGAATTGTAGGTACCATTTAAAAATTGATTCTTTAGAGTGTTTAATTTGATCTCATTCCACACACTTGATCAAAGTTTTGGATTTTTGTCACAATTTTGGATATGCATTTTGTGTGACTTGTAAATTTTCTGGTATGAAGTTACCTCCCTCCCCGTCTGGGTTTTGGCTCATTCCTCGAATGGGTCAAAACAGGAAGTTTTTCTAACCTTTGGAGAAGAAGGAATAGATGCCAGGAAATGGTTTCATTAGTCAAAGAATTAATTTTTCAAAGAACTCTCACGAATTGTTGTTATTTTCTAATTCATTTCATTCAACCGAAAATAACTACATTTATTTAGTATCTAATTACAGTTCTTGTAAGAGTCTTTCATGACAGTAGTGCTAGTCAGTTTAGCAAGTTTGTGAAAAGACGAGTGCATGACAAACAATTAATACGATAATTAAGCAAAACAAGAAATTCTACAAGTTGCATTGCCTAGCATATTCTCAAATTTTACACTATATTGCTGTGCCTATCCTGGTTTAATCAATATAGTAGCCTGTCAGGACTTATCATTATGGACTGGTAAATCGAGTGTCTAAAATCTATCAAAACAGAATAAACATCCACAACTTGATATTGCCACTGCTCTAAAATCTTATGGGAGGGGTGGGGAGGGGTTTCTTATCAGCAAACGAGCTATCGACGTGTGACCTTTAGACTCCTGTACAGACTATTTATACTGTCACTATTTCACGTGCCAGAACACAACTTAAAATCACTGGCACGCTTGTATACACGTTTTTTTTTATATAAGAAACTGGTTTATAAGAAACTAGTACTACGATGACCAAAAATTTAAGAAACTCTAGTACTACGCTCACGAACAGTTAAGAAACTCGAAAACTTTCTTTCTGTATGTCTCTCTTATTTTATGCCTCTCTAACAAAGGTACATTCGTGTTTTCTTGACTTTTAACTGGAAAATTCGTAAATATTTGCCTTGATGTGCATGGCTTCTTCTTGATAACAATGTCAATGCAAAATGGAAGCCCTTTCTCGAGAAGAAGGCTCAACTTCGAACAATACCGCAATTTTAGGCCCAAAAAATAAGAAACTAATTAAGAAACTTTTACTACTAAACCACCAAAATTTTCATGCAAAATTAAGAAACTTTTAGTACTAAGTGCTGATCCAAGTTTCTTATAAAAAAAACGTGTACACGACTCCATTGTACCCTATACTTAAGACTCTACTCTTTTTCCCTCTCTTGGGACTAAATAAATTCAGTTATCATGGGGTGAGTGGCCAAGCGGCGTATACAGTTTCCGTCAGGTGACTGAAGTTAAGCTCGGTCGAGTAAGGTCTAAGTCAGGATGGGTGACCTCTCAGAGGCCGGACCTCGCAACTCACTTCGCCGTCCTTCGGAAGGGATGTTAAATTATGGGTCCCCATGTCTTGATGCGACATGCATAATGGGCCTAAATTAGCTTTAAATGTCTAGAAATGATTTCAGCCCACTACATAAATGACTGGAAAAAATCGGCCACTTTTAATGAAGTTTTATTTTGCTGTATTCTACAGGAACTGCTGACATGTTGGTATATGAGTTTCATAATATTAATCACATGCTCGTTTCTGGTGTATTTGGCTGAACGATCTTCTCCTTCAACCAGCTCCAATAAAATGCAGAATTTAGCTGATGGTCTTTATTGGGGAATTGTAAGTATAAATCGATGAATTTCTTTCCACTACATTCCCACTACATGTGTAGCACTACATTTTTATGAATGCCACCAAATTGACTTTGCTAATAACGAAAGAAACGACAAGCTTTGCTCTTTATACAGCAAATGTAGTAGTGTGATATTGTGTCCATTTACCATAGACTTTTGACGATGAGTCCCTTGTATCCCTGCGGTAAACCTTGCTCAACAATTCGAAACTTATTATTCTTTCCCAATCTGATTTGTTTGCTAGGAAATCGTATGTTTGGGCCTAAATAGGGTCAGGTTTTTAGAGTCTCTGTGGACCGAAGTGCCATATCTTAAAATCAAAGAGAACCATTTGTGTCATCCTTTTCAAAGATTTGATGCCTTTGTTTGCAATTAAACATTATGTAGTTGCAGGGGTATCTATTCTTCCAAATTCTTTAAGTTTTTACTCTGGAGGACTAACATCGGTTCTCACAAGGCAATTTCTTAAGAAATGTATGTCAATCCCCCTTACAAGCAAGGAAAATTAGGGTTTTACAAATACCTACAAACACAACTGACGTATTGTTATCGTGGGGAGCTTTCATGTGGCCTCCATAGCCCTAAAAGATCCCATGATGCTTCAATTAAATACCGAATGAGTCAATGAAAAGGCCCGGCGTTTGAAAAGATTCTGCTTCCTCAATATCAAAGCAATAATATTGAAAACTGTCTTGTTTTATTCCTGATATGTCAAATTAGGTTCAATAATTTACCCGGCTTTAATCGGCCATTCCTTCCCGTCGATATGAGAAATTTCCTCCAGAAAGCCCTTTCGAAAACCTGCAAAAACGAAGGAAAGCGACAAACAAAACCTTCCTTTTTTTCCTTCCTAGCTATAATGTCACTCACATGCATTCATGCATTTTGTCCTCTTGCGAGAATGGAATCCCCCTGCATAATCCATTCAAACTAGGGGGACAAATTTTCATTCCCCCAAGAGGATAGCACATGCTAAAGCGTTCTCAAGTCATTGCTGTGAGGTAAACACATTTGGGAAACTTGCTCGTATTTTACCACGTTTTTCAAGGTTTCTCGAAGGGACATTTTTTAGAAAATCCCTTGTAAAATCCTAACGAAGCGACTGATTTCAGCTAGAAAAAATTCTAAAAGTTATTGAACATGTTAGCTATTAAACTAGATATTGCAAAATATTATTGCTTATATATTCAGGGAGCAGTAGCCTTTCAAACGATGGGCCTTTTTTGACTCACCCGATAGATATAAAGTAGTGTCAACATAGGGCTCAAATCTTTGAAAAGGTCGGTGTAAAATTCTTTTGCAGTTTTCTTTGAAATAAATGGCTTGGAAGGAACTTAGAGTTTTTTGCTGTAAATCTACCGTGGCAATTTATTGAAATCTTCCTTAGTTTCAAGATGGCAGCATTTATTAAATTAAAGGCTATGACGTCATCAAATTTATAAATCCTAAACTAGAAAAGCTACAGATTTCTGCTTGCCACCATGTTGTAGGCCTTCATAAACTATGGTTTTCTTTTAGGTTATATAATGTTTCCTCTCTTAGTGTAGGATTTACGATGATTTAAATTTTTTCAAAATTTTCCATGAATTTTTTCAAAAATAGTGAAATTGCTGCCATTTTGAAAAAAATCAAGATATCAAAAAATCTCCACGGCAGATTTACAGCAAAGTAACATAAGTTCCTTTCAAGCCATCCAATTCAAAGAAATATGCCATATAATTTTACACCGACCTTTTTAAAGATTTAAAAGATTTGAGCCCTATGCTAGTAGTGTCCCGCATATAAGAAACACAAATTTAAGAAACACAGACCCTGATTTTCAAAATAATACCCCATTTTATAAGAAACTTGCTCAGGTCTGAAAAAGGGCTTGTTTCTTATTCAAAAACTATGGATTGAAACCTTGGAATTTTTCAGCTTTCCAGTTGTATTGAACTGTACCTATTCAAATGAAAAAAATTATTTTGTATGCAAAAAGCACCTTCCTAAAATAACTGTAGCATTTTCTGGAAGTGAAAATTTACAAATACAATTCAAAATGATAATCATCAATAGAGATCATGTCTGGTTCAACAGTATATGATTTTGGTAATAAGAAACTTTACCCTGATTTGCAAGTTTATCTCATTGTATAAGAAACGCATCAGACCTGAAATTGAAAAAGTTGTTTCTTATATTATTATTATTATTATTATTATTATTATTATCAATTTATTTAAAGTAGGCCTACATATATATATATATATACATACAAGACATATATACATATAGATACAATAGCTATAACTAAGAGCTAATTCAAGCCTACTATCTAAAAAAGTAAAATTTGTAAGAAAAAAGTAAAAAATAAATTAAATTCCGAATGATTAAATACAGACACATTTTACAGATTTTTACAATGCTTTTAATATTTACAATGTTTTCTTACTTTTTTTTTCGGTAAATACAGCAGAAAATTTAATATCAGCTCAAGAACCCAACCTGTGCCACGAAAGGTCTGCATATTCTACAATTACATTCCTCTCCCCTCCAGGTTTTGATTTTCCTTTTGAAACTGGAGAGAGTATCTGACTGTTTTAGGTCATTGGGAAGTGCCTGCCATAATCTACACCCAAGGAACGATATTGTCTCTAAGCCATAGCACGTAGTGCGTGCTTGTGGCAAGGATAGGTTATGGCAGCCTCTTAACCCATAAGAAACTTGTTTTTCAGCGAAAATGTCCTTCATGAAGCTGGGATTAAGGCTCAATTTTGTCTTAAAGACTTCAGTCATTAGCAATTGTAAATTCCTTATGTGGAGTGGGACCGAATTGTCTCTCAGTAACATCGTATCAAAATCTGTTCTCATATCTTTGTAAGTTATTCGCAATGCCCGTTCGTGAATATGGTTAATTTTATTGTTCAATGTTCTGTCACAGAACATCCATACAAGAGGACAGTAGTTGAATTGGGACAAGATAAATGCCTTCATTATTCGTTTCAGCTGCTCAGTATCAAGGAAATGAGAAATTCTTGAAAGAGCATGTAGCTTTTGACCAGCCTTTTTACAAAGAGATTTTACTTGCTGTTTGAAGCTGAGCTTTTTGTCAAAAATCACACCCAGCAGCTTTTCTTCTGTGCTCTCATTTATCGTTACACTTCCGATATTTATGGAAACATTGTTACTCTTGTCTCCAAATACCATTAGGTGGCATTTGTCCTCATTCAGCTTCATGCAGTTGTTTGGAAACCATTTTGTAATTTTAAGGGCATCACTCTCTAATGTTTTGATGACACTTTCAATGTTGTTAGCACTGGCATAGATTGTCGTATCATCTGCATAGTTGCAGATTTGAGTGTCTTTCACAAACATGAAGAGATCATTTAGGTATATGTTAAACAGCAGAGGCCCCAAGACCGAACCTTGTGGCACTCCAATTACTGTTTCTCTCCACGTACTGAAAGACCCATTTATCTTCACCCTCTGCTTCCTTTCACTGAGATAGCTATGGATCAACCGCAATGCACTCACACTGAAACCATAAGCACTTAATTTTGCAATCAAGAGCTCATGATTTAAGCAATCAAAAGCCTTTGAGAGGTCCATGAGTAGTGCTGCTGCTATACCCCGTTTATCTAAGGTCATTTTACAAGTCTCTATTAGTCTTACAAGTGCATGCTGGGTTCCATAGCCCTCTCGAAATCCACACAAAAGAGGAGAAAGGAAGCTAAGGGCATGAGATTTTATTTGACTTTCTAAAACCCTCTCATAAATTTTGGAAACAGATGATAAAACCGTTATCGGTCTATAATTCTTCTTGATAAAAGCATCAAGACTTTTGAAAAGAGACGAGATCTCACCAGTTTTCAGTTCTTTTGGAAAATTGTTTCTTGACAAATCAGAATTAAAAATTTTCTGGATGAGGACGGCAAAAATGTCTGAATTTTGTTTAAGGATCTTGGCAGGGATGCTGTTTAACGGTGATGCTTTCTTTGAATTTAGCTTTTCTATCTGCAGAAGTATTTCACTTACAGTCACCGGCTTGAATTCAAATTGGCTTAGCTCACAACTTCCTTTAATCATCTTGATGCTAGGATGATTTTCATATTTCTTGATAGCTTTTTCAATGGGATCATTTATTCCATTTGTTGGTGATAACACTGCCTGATCCTCAGAAATTCCTAGACTTTCTGTTATATTTGCGAAGTAATTACTAAAAATTTCCGCAATCTCTGAGTCTTCAGTTATCATTTTGCCATCTTCAATTAGAGTAACAGATGAATTTATTTGTACCTCATTTGAAAACACCGGTTTTACAGTTTTCCAAAATTTACGGTTATCTGTGAGGTCCCCTAGGTCAAGATTTCTATAGTAATCTGATTTCGTCTTGCGCAGAAGTTTGACACAAAGGTTTCTTTGCGTTTTAAATGCTTTTAAATTTTCCTCAGTTCTGTTCTTTATGTACCTGTTGCGCAGTTACATGCTTGACACTACTGTACAGGTTCAAGCTTATCTTATATGCTTGACACTACTGTACAGGTTCAAGAAAGAATTTGTAGACATTTGGAGAAAATGGCATTTTTATTTAGTTACCATTTAGAAATATGCTATGGTGTTTTGCAAAGAAAAAGTGAATTGCTTAGTGTCATATTTTGATCAATCTGCTTGTGAAGTAACTTGATTGGGATACCTATTCTTGTTTGTTCTTATCTTTTCATTTCCTGTAACTCTTTTCTTCTTTTTGCCTTCTCGCGTTCATCTTTCTGTCTTCCGTTTGTGCTCGTCTCTTATATCTTTCCTCCCATTTCCTGGTCAACGGTTTATTATTGTATCAATTATTTATACCACGTAATCCCTTCAGCTACAAAAATAAATTACAAAATAAATATATAATTATATACATAGTAGATAGATTTAAGAATATAGACATAGATAAATGTGTCTAGATGCTGTTCTTCGAGGGATTCGTGTTTTCGTTTTCAGGCTCTATACAATTTTTTTAGATTTTTTTTAAATTGATAGATCAAGGGGAGTTCTCTAATTTCAATTGGAATGTTATTCCACACGTGTAGTGAAAGCCTTTTTTCGTCTTTTCTAAGTTCATCTTTGGGATTTCTAGGTTCCTACAGTTTCTGGTATTGTACCAAGAGATCTCACGTCTTTGCTGAAATTTACTCCACAAGCTTTCTGGGCATAGTTTGTTGCTGATTTTGAAAATCATTACTGTTTTAGTTTGTTTACCCCAAAGTTGGTCCTCACCAGCTAAAAACTTTTTCACCGCGGTTTTCTCGACTCAAGTGGGAGAATATTTACCTCTATTTAGTTGCCTTTCCTATTGTTTACTTTTGAAATTTTTTTTTTTTTTTTTTTTTTTTTTGAAAAAGAAAAAATTTGCAAAAAATCCCAGTATCTAATTCGGGCTTTCTGCTAAAGATTAAGTCATGAATCTTCAAAATCGGTCCAGTGTGCGATTTATTGTTGCCTGCCAAACGTGCATAGTTTATTTTGGCGCACCCGGTATTGTAATATTTTATTGGGTTATATAAAAAAGAATAAAAAAGATATTTACCCCTGTTTAGTTGCCTTTTTTCCTATTGCTTACTTTTGAAATTCCGGGCCAAGAATTTAGCCGTAACGCATTTCTCTCATTTTCTTTCAGATTTCATTACTAACAATTGGTTATGGTGATTTGTCTCCACAAACATGGGTTGCAAAATTGATCACATGCATATTTTCACTCGTTGGAACAGCATTCTTTGCTTTACCAGCAGTAAGTATTTATTGCATTTTTTAGCATCAAGAGAATACAAACCATTTAGCTATCTACAATGGTGTTTCGGAAACCAACCCAACTTTGTTCGAGATTGTTCAGGAAATAATGATGTTTTAATCAATTTGACGCATTCCGTCGGAAAATGCAATCTATCTTCTTTCTAATGATATCCAGGTTAGGCATATTAATTTGATCTTTTATCATTTAACTTACGTTTTGTAAGTATGGCCTATTTTGGATGCAGGAAGGTAACAGCACAGTTATATTGACGAAAACCCGTCTTTGTGAGAGCTTATTTGGTCATTCTTAACAAAGTGCATCTCATGTGAATAAATGTCTCTTTTTCGAACCTTAGGAAATCACCTCAGTCAAGTACTGCCAGGCCTGAAATGTTTCGGCAAGATCTGTTTCGTAATTTTTTGCCTTGAAAAGGGTGTTTATTTGCTGTTACGATATGCTGCATTTGAAATTGGGCCTACTTACTAAAATATCAGCTAAATGATAAATAATTCCACCAAACTATTAAAACTGTGTGTCATTAGAAAGAGGAAAAATTGTACTTTCAGACGGTATACAATACATCTTCCAAACACCCTGTACAAACGAATCTGGATCGAACGATATTTTAAACTTTTTTTGAGAAATTTGTCGAACTTTCGAATGAACATAACAATGATAGAAGCTCAAACGCTACTTCGAACCTTCCACCTTCCGCATAAAGATGTATAAGAAATATCGCTCGATCGAGGGTCTTTTGTAGACTGGATGACATATTAGTAAGTTTTGCTCAATCGAATTGAGTTGCTAATTATTATTGCGGTTTGTTGTTAGGGGGAATGGACTGAAGCCAA